>PVKC010022976.1:0-17476 GCA_004027635.1 Crocidura indochinensis
CTTTGTCTCCACCATTCCTGTCCCCCCTGCAACCCTCTCTGTAACTGGGAGCTGTTGTTTCGTTGTTATGGGTAGTGACAGTTTCTGGTTTCTCTGGCTTATCAACGGTTTCCTTTACCACAGCCTTTTTTCCTCCCGCTGGAAGCCTGGCACAATTGGAAGCTTGGAAGGAAAACCACAACTGAATAGGTTGGCACTAAGTTTAACAGTCATTTCCAACCACAGATTAATACTCTTCCTGTATTGGACTAACGGCTCTCATCAGCTCAACTGCCAGCACCTGAGAACATACAAGCCCGTGAAAGCCAAGAGGGGAAAAATAGAAGCAAATACAAATCGTGGTTTAGTTTTACTGACTTCTCATTTTTAGACTCCAAGGGGGTTTTCTCTGACGATCTTCTTCTTGTTTTTCCTTAATAATCTGGATGTTATTCAAACAGAAGCTGGATAATACACATTCTGCTGTATTAACTGGAGGCTCCAGTTAGCTGCCGAAAACCCGGGGATTGTTTTCAAAGATGCTAAGGATCCTGCACCTTTTTGGATGTTCTCTGTGGCCAACAGTGATGCTCATGTATTCAAGAACCAGACTCACGTCTTCTTCATTTAACTTGTCCTTGTGTAAAAAGGATTTTCAAAGTTCAACTGTTGTTTCTATATAGTTTAGAAATAGTCAAGCTAGGGGCCGGTGAGGTGGTGCTAGAGGTAAGGTGTCTACCTTGCAAGCACTGGCCAAGGAAGGACCGAGGTTCGATCCCCCGGTGTCCCATATGGTCCCCTCAAGCCAGGGGCAATTTCTGAGCGCTTAGCCAGGAATAACCCCTGAGCATCAAACGAGTGTGGCCTGAAAAAACAAAACAAACCAAAAAAAAGAAATAGTCAAACTACTGGGAGTATTTCTTGCTTCTTGAGTTCCACTGTGATATGAGAGGGAAGCGACTATCTTTTTTTGGGGGGGGGGGTTGGGCCACACCTGGTGACGCTCAGGGGTTACTCCTGGCTATGCGCTCAGAGGTCGCTCCTGGTTTGGGGGACCATATGAGAAACCGGGGAATCGAACCGCGGTCCATCCTAGGCTAGCGCAGGCAAGGCAGCCACCGCCCGGCCCTGAAGTGACTGTCTTTTAAATCAGTATGTAAAGCAGTCTTACAAGGTCTCTGAGAGTATCAAGTCCATTGCTTTTCTCTGGACTGAAATTAGTGACTTTGCCACAAAGTTCCTGAGATGACAGAGAATGGTTACAAGTACATGCTACTCAATTAATGCCTCACAAACCGCAGACTCCCCATTTCAGAAAACTACAGTGAAGAATAGTGAGACAAAACCATTCTCATTTGTGATTGGGTTGCTTCCTGCTGACTGGAATTTCCCTATGAGCTGGGGCTAGACACTTCTTCCTGTGACTTTAGAACAGGACTCTTTGAGGACCAGCACACGTGAATGCTGGGCTCTGTGAGCTACTATCTTTTTATGGGAGACTCCCAATTATTTCATCATAGAATTAGTAGACTCCTCACTCGAGCACCCTGCCTGGTTTCACTTAACTTGATGCACGGTTATTGAAAACTAGACTTTCAGCAGAGTCCAGCACTAGTTCTCGCCGTTGTGGTGACTGTGGTGAGGGCGGAGGTGAAAGACACAAAGAGCCTTGCAATGATTAGTCATTACTGCAGAATTGAGTCATTTGGTCATATCGTCCAGCAGGCTGCAATCCAAGTTCATGTCTGTGCCTCAGTCATGAAGTTCTGCTGAGAGTCAGTACACCAGGTCCAAGACATGCTTCTAATATTTGATATTGCCTTGGAGAAGAGTTCATCCCTTTTTATCTGTTGCAGAAAAATGATATGCCAATGTACTATGAACACCAAAAACAGTGGCAAAGTTTTTATAGAGACCATGCAAAGAATGGCAAAACTGAGTTCTTTAGAAGCATATTTTAAATGCAATCTCAAGTCAACACTAGGCCTGGGAGGTATCAATTAATCTTTATTTGGCAGCTGAGGGAAAAGGCTACTAAGAAATGGTTAATGATGTGATGAGCTAAGAAGTGATGGAAACAAAATCAGACACTTGGGGCCGGGAAGGTGGCGCTAGAGGTAAGGTGTCTGCCTTGAAAGCACTAGCGTAGGATGGACCACAGTTCGATTCCCCGGTGTCCCATATGGTCCCCCCAAGCCAGGAGCGATTTCTGAGCGCATAGCCAGGAGTAACCCCTGAGCGTCAAATGGGTGTGGGTCAAAAACCAAAAAAAAAAACAAAACAAAACAAAACAAAAAAAAACCAGACACTCTCACTCTCAGTTTTCCTCAAACTATGGCCCATGGGCCACATACTGTATTTGTTCCCATTTTGTTTCTTCACTTCAAAATAAGATATATGCAGTGTGCATAAGAATTTGTTCATAGTTTTTGTTTTTACTATAGTCCGGTCTCCAACGATCTGAGGAACAGTGAACTGGCCCCCTGTTTAAAAAATTTGAGGATCCCTTGATGAAAGCACTTATAAATGCTGAGACAAAATGGCATTCTTTAGTTGAATCCAAGAAAAGAAAGAAGATTCTAAGGGACAGAGACACCACAAAAAACACAGAACAAGTGAGCCACAAACAGAATTTCAGTAGTTTCTTCATTCCTTCATTACAGTTGAGGGTATGTGATATGCTCTTTCATGTTCTGAATGCAGGGAATTAAGAAGTGACAGGACAGATACATTCCCTGACCTTGCAGAGTTTACAATTTAATAAGATTGAAAAATCAATCGGGAGCCGGGAGGTGGCGCAGGAGGTAAGGTGCCTACTGCCTTGCCTAGGACGGACCACAGTTCGATCCCCCAGTTCCCATATAGTCCCCTGTGCCTGCCAGGAGCGACTTCTGAGCACATAGCCAGGAGTAACCCCTGAGCGTCACTGGGTGTGGCCCAAAAAATAAAAAAAAATAAAAAAAAAGAAAAATCAATCATAAGTGTTAACTCATAAGAACAAAATACCATATACTCTGGAGAATAATAAAAGGGATAACAAAGTGGCTTCTAAGGAGATGACATCTGAACTTAGGACAAATTGAAAGAAGCAAGAAGGTCTATTTACTTCCCACCCATTTTCAGGAATAGCTGGAATTTTCAGGTAAATTTTATAGATTTATTGTGCTTTGTTCTGTTAAGCCGCTGAACCACTCATTAGTGCAGAAGCTGTGTTGTTTTTTTTTATCACTGATGTTTTTTCCACCTTGTTCAAATCATACATATAGTGATATAAACAAGGTTGGACTATTCACTCCAGGAGAGGTCTCACTTTTATTTTTGGAGAAGATTGGGTCACACCCAGTGGTGCTCAAGGACTGAACCCAGATTAGCCATGTGCAAGGCAAGCTCCTTGCCCATTGTACTATTTCTCTTTAAAAGCAATGCTAAAACCAACCCACTATCATTTTTCTTCCCTGTAGGATTGTCCTATCAGTATTAGGAAAGATAATGAAAAGAAGTGCCCAAAGGGCCTGGTGGAAGGTGCAAGTGTAGAGCAAAAGCAGTAAAATGAGCCCAGACTTTTCCCCTACTAATTTTTCTGTGCAGTAGCTGGATGCACTCAATCGTGTGACTTTTTGAATTTGCACTGGTAAAACCTAACTCATTTTGTGTATGTGTTTTTGTTTTCTGATTTTTGGGCAATTCCTGGCCCTGTGCTTGAGCAATCACATGTGTGCCGGGAATTTAATTGGGGTCAGGTGCAAGTAAAGCACTATCTCTGTTGTCCTTATTTGTATTTCTGAAATTGGTCATTTTCTTAAATTAAAGATAAAGATGCTGAACATTCCAAAAGAGACTATGGCCCTTTTTCCTAGAACCACATAGCCTTTTCTTTGGCAGAAGAAAAGCTTCCTGAGATGTGAGGATAGGCCCAGAAGCCATTCATAGCTAAGAAGTAAATGTATTTTTATTGTGCAGAGAATTCAAATCTTGATTACTTTGTGTTCGAAAACTGGAATAAGGCGGTCTATTCCCTTGATAGAGCAAGTTGAAGTTATGACACCCTCCATTCCCTAGCTTCTTGAACTCTAATTTTTCTCCATTCCATTATTTCCTCTAAGTACTAAATAATCAACCCTACTGACTAATCTAGTCTCACAGGAGAAAGGCTTATGAAATCTGTTCCTGATGCATATAATATTGCAGAAGGGCACATGAAGTACAGTTTGGAAAGAGCAAAAATTCCTTTCTAGGTGCTGGTCCTCCCTAAATTTAAAAAAAAAAGGAGGAAAGCTCATAAATAATGCTTGTGGCCATCCTTTATTGTTTCATAAACACCCAGGGCCTTTGTGCTTTCTTTTACCATATGCATTGACACAGAGCAGCTTGCCTGCCTTTGTCTGCCAGTGAGACTCAACAGCCACTGACTGAGGCCATAGTCCCCAGGGGTCTATGACATGGGGCCTCCAGATTGCAAATCCGGAGAGCCAACACCACAGCTCTATGCTGTTCCAGAACTGTCTCTGAAGCAGCAGCCAGACAGGGTCCTTTCCCTAATAGCTTGGCCACCTGTCTACAAGAGAAGACAAATCCCATTTTGCGAGTCTTGGCATCAAAAGAAAACTGTCCACTCCCCCTATCCAAAAGCACTCAAGTGGCAGAAGGAGGAGGCAAGTGCACATACCCTGCGGGATGTAACAGTGGGTGTCTTCGAGGACCGACCTTCTGGTTAATTTGGCTGAGGTTCCAGGGTGTTTTTACCCAGCTCTTGTTCATTGCAAGTTGGATTTCTCAGGCTTTGAAGATAACCTTCTTAATGAAGTAATGTAACGCCAAAGAAATGGCATCATAGGCCTTTGCCCTTTCCTGCCTTTTCAAAGGCCATCGAAACCATCATTCCCTAACATGCCCTTAACAGGAAAAATGATGGGGCTTATCTTGTTTCGAAACTATTATGTTACTAGCATTTCAATGCCACCAAGTAAGATAAGTAAAAGCTTGCAAAATAAGGTCTGGCCCAAGCCTCACCTGATACGCACGCAGTTCCTATCTTATAGAGTGCACTTTTCAAAACTCATTTGAGACCGTGACTCAGTTTGTAAGTGAGCAGCTACAATAAGGGAGAGCTTGCAATGACTTAGTAGTGAAGCCACCGTCACAAACAGGATTTGCTAAAGAGGTATTAGGGCAAGGAAGCTTCATGCTCACTTCAGCTTCGCCATCTGGTAGCCTGGCTGCTACTCTCCACAATAAACAGGCAGTTAAAGGGAAGTGAGGAACCCTCCTTACTATTGTTCCTTCTGTCTCTTCCTTTCCTTTCCTTTCTGGTAATAACTGAAATGTATGAGTACACTGGATTAGCTTCCAAGTTTTTCCTTTGAGTTTTTTTTTTTTTTTTTATTTCAAGGATACTCCATAGAAGGCTCCATCCTTTGATCCTTTGGTCTCTCTGTTCTCAGTTGTATTTGCCCAAAGGTGTGGCTTAATCTCCATAAAGTGTTAAATTCCATGGAAAAGGAGTTACAAAGACTACATGTCACTTTGTGTTCAAAGTGCTTGTGCATATAAATGGGACACTATTTCTCAAATATATCCTCCACTCCTGTAGGAGTTATTCTTGCTTTTCCAAGAAATACACTGCTGGCCTGAAAAAAGTTCTGGTGAAAGCCAGATTATCTCCAAAGAATAATTCAGGACTGACATCCCACAGCAACCTCCACAGAAACAATGGCCCAGCTTCACTGCTTCATGATGAATCTCAGAAGAGATACAAGCCAAGCTAATGCAATTCATGGGTATATCTGTCTTTGAGAGCCCCCGGGAGGAGCATGGGCTGAGAATCACCCCATTTCTTCAGATTCTGGAGCTCCTAGAGTGTGCATAACATTTCCAAATTCTATTATACTGACAGCTGAGAGGGAGCACAGCAAATAAAACGGGAAAGTAGCATAGACGCCAACTAAGCTCCATAAACAAAAACAGTAACACAGAAGGCTTAGCTAGCAACAAACAGCTCAGTAAATCCTCAATGACTTTAATTACCCTGTTGTGAGATATAACTACTTTCAAAAATTTTCTTTTAGTTAAGCAATTTTTAATAGCTCCACTAGCCATTTTGTTGTAACAAAAATGTAAAATAAATTACTTTGTGCCTGGTAAATGGGCAAAATTTGAGGATGGGTGGGAAACTGGGGATAGTGGTCACATTATTTAGTGAGACTGGTGTTGGAATATTGAATAACTGAAACAACTGTCCTATGAACAACTTTTTTTTTTTTTTTTGGGTCACACCCGCAGTGCTCAGGGGTTACTCCTGGCTCCATGCTCAGAAATTGCTCCTGGCAGGCATGGGGGACCATATGGGGCACCGGGATTCAAACCGATGACCTTTTGCATGAAAGGCAAACGCCTTACCTCCATGCTATCTCCCGGGCCCCACAACTTTTTTTTAATATTTTATTTTAACACCTTGATTACATACATAATTGTGTTTGGGTTTCAGTCATATAAAGAACACAACTTTGTTTTTTTAAAAAATAAAATAATTTGGGGCCCGGGAGATAGCATGGAGGTAAGGCATTTACCTTTCATGCAAAAGGTCATCGGTTCGAATCCCGGTGCCCCATATGGTCCCCCGTGCCTGCCAGGAGCAATTTCTGAGCATGGAGCCAGGAGTAACCCCTGAACACTGCCTGGTGTGACCCAAAACCAAAAATAAATAAATAAAAATAAATAAAAATAAATAAAATAATTTAACTTGGGACCTACTTACAACATCTTAACTATTTCAGACTAATAAACAGTTTCCTGATTTTTAAAGTATTAAAGCCTCTACTGTGCAATATAAAACTTTCTTATATATTGAATCTAACATGACTTTCAGATAATGACATCTTAATATCTTAAAATTTAATATGTCTAAGTTTACTATTTGCTCACTGCAGGTCATAATCTTAAATTCTGGCTACAGGCCTTGGGATAAATAAGTGAGAAATGGCTTTCCCGTTACTATCTCTCACCGTCCACAATAATTTTGATAGGCATCTAGAAGGGTTTACAATAAGTATCTGAAAAACCACAGGATTCCCCGGTTTTAGTTAAGTCTTGATTTTTTTTTAATAGCACGTGTGTCAAGTAAACAAATAATGAAATTGCCCATGAATAATACTAGAATAAACCTAAAAATTATCTAGGAATAATGCTAAAACCAGTACTTAGACAATGGTTAAGAGCTCTGTCTGTCTCATTTTGTACCGCTACTTTTCAGGCTGTGAGCTGAGCTGTGTTGCATTCATTCATACCATACTTACTTACAGTCTTCTTTGCTTTGATAGATATTAGTTACTTGGGGGTGGTTGTAATGAGACAAATATTTTAAATCAGAAAATATTCTAGTAAGAAAAAATGCTCCACATCATTAATCATCAGGAAGATGCAAATCAAATCAACAATGAGGCACCATCTCACACCACAGAGATTGGCACACATCACAAAGAACAGGAACAATCAGTGATGGTGGGGATGTGGAGAGAAAGGAACTCTCATTCACTGCTGGTGGGAATGCCATCTAGTCCAGCCTTTATGGAAAACAATATGGAGATTTCTCAAAAAACTAGAAACTGAGCTCCCATATGATCCAGCTATACCACTCCTAGAGATAGACCCTAGGAACACAGAAGTACAATTCAAAAATCCCTTCCTCACACCTATATTCACTGCAGCACTATTTACAATTGCCAGACTCTGGAAACAACCAAGATGTCTTTCAACAGATGAATGAATGGCTAAAGAAATTGTGGTACATATACACAATGGAATATTATGCAGTCATCAGGAGAGATGAAGTCATGAAATTTACCTATACGTGGATGTACATGAAGTCTATTATGCTGAGTGAAATAAGTCAGAGGGAGAGAGATAGACGCAGAATAGTTTCACTCATTTATGGGTTTATTTATTTATTTATTTTTTTGGGGGGGGTTTGGGCCACACCCGGTGGTGCTCAGGGGTTACTCCTGGCTGTCTGCTCAGAAATAGCTCCTGGCAGGCACCGGGGACCATATGGGACACTGGGATTTGAACCAACCACCTCTGGTCCTGGGTCAGCTGCTTGCAAGGCAAACTACGCTGAGCTATCTCTCCGGGCCCCTGTTTTTAAAAAAAATTAAGGACATTATTGTAATAATACCTAGAGCCAATAGAGATGAGGGCCGGAAGTGCCAGCTCACAATATGAAGCTCACCACAAAGAGTAGTGGTGCAGTTAGGGAAATACCTACACTAATAACTATCATGACAATCTTAGTGATAGAAGTAAAATACCTGTCTCAAATACAGGCAAGGGTTGGGAAGGAGGGAGGGAGGGTATTGGTGGTGGGAATGTTGCACTGGTGAAGGGGGGGTGTTCTGTTTAAGACTGAAACCCAACTATAATCATGCTTATATTCATGGTGCTTAAATAAAGATTTATATATATGAATTATTAAAAAAAGAAAATATTTTGGTATGTAGCTGCCAACTGTAATGTGTTATCAAGACAAAGAATAAGATACTCTGGAGTGAATACTGCAGGGCTCCAATTATATTTTAAATTAGAGAAGGTCTGTTGGAGAAAATAACAATGAAAAGGATCAAGATTTAAAAGATAGGATGGAGCAGCCAGAAATGAATTTGCGGTGGGTGGGGAGTGTTTCAGGCAGAGAACTGTAGCAGTCCAGTAGTAGTTTAAAGCAGGGGTCTCAAACTTGCGGCCCGTGGGCCGTTTGTGGCCCTCCGCACATTTTCTGGTCCGCAGCCCGGCAATAAAAATCACATTAGTAAGAAAAAATCGCATTAAACATTCGAATACCCAGAGCAGTTCCGTTTGGGGTATGCAAATGCTTAATGTGATTTTCTGCGATTTTTTATTGCGAATATTCGGTAAGAGAAATCCCTTATGTGGCCCTGCCTCACCTCGACTTTGCCTCCTGCGGCGCCCATGTAAATTGAGTTTGAGACCCCTGGTTTAAGGCAACTATAAAATCATTGCTTCTACATGGCAATGCCAATACACCTTTGAATTTCAGTACAAAGAATACAGGAAATTCATTTACTTACTCCACAAATATTTACTGAATAGGACTATGTGTCAGATATGAGAGATAGCTAAGCAAACAGCACAAATGTTCCTGCTTCTGTAGAATTTATGTTCAGTGACAAGAAATAAAAGCAGGGGCCCGGGAGATAGCATGGAGGTAAGGCGTTTGCCTTTCATGCAAAAGGTCATTGGTTCAAATCCCGGTGCCCCATATGGTCCCCCGTGCCTGCCAGGAGCAATTTCTGAGCATGGAGCCAGGAGTAACCCCTGAGCACTGCCGGGTGTGACCCCCCCCCAAAAAAAAAAGAAATAAAAGCAATCATATATTCAGTCTGGTTACAAATCTCTCCAGATTAGTTTCCAGGATTTATATAAAGTATTGCTTAGTTTAACAACAACAACAAACCAATCACCCAGTGCCTGGGAATATTTTTCTTAGTGAACAACACCTCCCACTGATATTGTATTCTAATCTAATACTATGCCCCATCTTCCTAATGTTCCTTCAGGGCTAACAGTCTTCCCATTTACACTTCTCTGGAGTAAGAACAGATCATTTACTTTCTGTTTTTTTGTTGTTGTTGTTTTGTTTTTTTGTTTTTTGGGTCACACCTGGCAGCATTCAGGGGTTCCTCCTGGCTCTATGCTCAGAAATCACCCCTGGCAGGCTCGGGGGACCACATGGGATGCCGGGATTCGAACCACCGACCTTCTGCATGAAAGGTAAACTCCCTACCTCCATGCTATCTCTCCGGTCCCATGATTTACTGTTAATGAAATGACTTGTCCTGCTAGGGCACTAATTGATAGATAAGAGATTATTGCCCACTGAGTCAGTTTTCCTATTCTTGGGGTTCCTTCCCCTCTCCTGATCTCCTCTTCTTTTCCTTTCCCCCTTCTTTTGATAAGACCTGGCATTACATATATACAAAGCAGGTACTTTAGTCCTTTGGCCTAATCCCAGGTTCCATTTTTCCCCCTTTATCACTCAATTTATTGAGTGTTTACATGTCACATGATTTTGTCTTTACCATAAAGAGACCAAGGGTCTGGGAACTGGTATAAGTGTCAATATTTCATCGGCTGCAATAAATTTCCCTTTGTGGGGCCTGAGTACAGTGGTTAGGGCATTTGTCTTGCACTCAGCCAGCCTGGGTTTAATCCCCAACACCATTATGGTCCCTCAAATACCATCAAGGAATGACTCCTAAATGCAGAGCCAGGAGTATTCACTGAGCACTACCATGTGAGTCACAAAAAAACCAAACAAGCCCTTCTATTATTCCCCTCTCCTCCCAGTAAATTTCCTTTGTGATCCTGGAGTCTGACTTCTGCCGACACCTATGAAACTGGCAGGCTATGGTAAAATCTTCATGGTTCTTGACATTGATCAACTTACATTGTGAAAAATGGGGACATCTGGGGGTGAGGGGGCTAACTTTCTAGCAGCACAATGGAATCCACAGAGATTTGGGAGAGATGGGCAGTCCAGGCAGTTGGAGTCTGCAGGAAATGGCTTCTTTCACCAGAGGCATGGAAATATTTGACATTTTGGGAATGTTTAAGGGATATTAGCAACAATAAGATATCCAATAACATAAATGAATTAACAGTTTCTCTATTAAGGCCACACATAGCACAAATACTTTCCTTTCTCAGTTTCTTTCAGAAACTGTAGAAATGTATTATTATCAATTAAGCAATTTTATCAATGTTGGAATGATTAATCAATTTAATGGTTAAATTAATGTTTAATTAATTTTATATTCATATGGATAGTCTTTTTTTTTTTTGGTTTTTGGGCCACACCCAGTTACTCTTGGCTATGCACTCAGAAGTTGCTCCTGGCTTGGGGGACCATATGGGAAACTAGGGGATCAAACCATGGTCTGTCTTAGGCTAGCGCAGGCAAGGCAGGCACCTTACCTTCAGAGCCACTGCCCGGACACTATATGGATAGTCTTTAGAGAAACCCAAGTGTTTGGAAAAAATGGAAAAATGACAGATAAAACATCAAAAAAATTATTACCTGAAAATTTAACATGATTTAACCTTTGCATCACTTCCGCATTCTTTTAATTGTAATTCTGTTCTTTTTTTTTTTTTTTTTGGTTTTTGGGTCACACCCGGCAGTGCTCAGGGGTTACTCCTGGCTCCATGCTCAGAAATTGCTCCTGGCAGGCACGGGGGACCATATGGGGCACCGGGATTCAAACCGATGACCTTTTGCATGAAAGGCAAACGCCTTACCTCCATGCTATCTCCCGGGCCCCTGTAATTCTGTTCTTTGTGCCTCATATGGCATCTATAATTTGGCTCCTCTATTTTATGTCTTTATAATTGTTTCTGATCCCATTCATCTCCCTTTCTATTTCATCTTTAGTTTTACACTTGACCTACTCTTCTTTTTTTAAAGGTTTTTAGAGACCATTCCTTTTTAGTTATAGGTGGGCTGAAATGAAACATAATTTTAGTCATATTTAATTAGACTTTAAAATCTTATGGTATACCCGCCTGAAGCCTTTTTAAGGGAATTTCTGAAGTCCAATTACAGGGCTATTCTCATAACAAGACTATTAATTCATAATGAAATTATTTACTTTTAAGTTTCATCCAGATGCTGTTGTGAAAAATATGCTAACCTAACCACATTCTTATAGGGTCATTAATATGACTGGTACAAACAAGTGCTCAGTGCTAATGTCATGGGTTCTCCTCAGAACCTCTGTGAAGAGAAGAATTGGGTATTGGGTCTGGAGTCCCTCAGAAATGACTTCTCACCAGTCCTTTACACTGTGGCTTCCCATCTGTAGTGTGCTGATTTGGATAAACAGTAGTTAGTTCAAGAGTCCAAAGGGGTATTAAGCATATAACCAGAGGAACCAAATCCTTGTTTATCTGATTACATATTTTTTTTTTTTTTTTTGGTTTTTGGGTCACACCCGGCAGTGCTCAGGGGTTACTCCTGGCTCCATGCTCAGAAATTGCTCCTGGCAGGCACGGGGGACCATATGGGGCACCAGGATTCGAACCGATGACCTTTTGCATGAAAGGCAAACGCCCTACCTCCATGCTATCTCCCGGGCCCCTATCTGATTACATTTAAGACAACTAACCCAAGTACAAATTTCTTGGGTCACAGACTTTCCCCTTCAGAGTCCTAAGTTTATCTCTATTTTTGTTTGTTTGTTTGTTTTCAGCCACACCCATTTGATGCTCAGGGGTTACTCCTGGCTGTGTGGTCAGAAACTGCCCCTGGCTTGGGGGAACCATATGGGACACAGGGGATCAAAGGGCAATGCTAACGCTTGCAAGGCAGATACCTTACCTCCAGCGCCACCTCTCTGGCCCCATTTATGTCTTTTTTTTTTTAAATAGCTTTCAACTAAATAAAAGAAATCTAAGGCCAGTCTGATTTTCCTTCCTTACTTCATATTTATCAGAGAAATCAACTTGATTCTTTCATTGTTGCTGTTGTTGTTGGGTTGAACCTGGAAGTGCTCAGGGCTTTCTCCTGAGAGTGCTGAGCAATGTGGCCCCCCCCCCCCCCCCAATAAACAGAAACAAACAAATGAATAAAACCAGGATGAAATATTTTTCCTTTTAGGTTGTATATAAAAGGGGCAATCTACTCTAAAATAATTAGTAGTAGATGCAATGTAGATAAACCTTTAAACCTATTTTGTAAAATCAAATGCTCTTAGATCAATGCAAATATCTGCACCATTTCATCTTCTATTTTGCTTACGTCTCACCTTCACCTATTAAATATTATTTTCACTTTTCCTCATCTCCTTATACATGTTTTTCTTGTATTTGTATTTCTACCTAACCTAAGAAAGTGTTATAATACTGATGAAGAGAGGAAGCAACAACACAGTAAAGATCTATTTTGGGGGGGGGGGCACACCCAGTATGGCTCAGGGTTACTCCTGGGTCTGCACTCAGACATTGTTCCTGGCTTGGGGGACCATATGGGATGCTGAGGATCGAACCCAGGTCTGACCTAGTCAGCTGCATGTAAGACAAATGCCACACCGATATGCTACCACTCCAGCACCCACAGTCAAGATTTTAAGAGGGACAACTGCCCATTTTGGGGGTAAGAAACTCAATCTTGTGTTTCTGAAACAACTGATGGATTAAAGGTGAATCCAGCTATTTTTAAGTGCACATAACAAGACTAAGCCACCAAATATGGACTTTTAAACCTAATTCTAGCAAAACTGGAATTTCCCAATTAATTAAAAAATCAGGAGCAGGGGCCCGGGAGATAGCATGGAGGTAAGGCGTTTGCCATTCATGCAAAAGGTCATCAGTTCGAATCCCGGTGCACCATATGGTCCCCCGTGCCTGCCAGGAGCAATTTCTGAGCATGGAGCCAGGAGTAACCCCTGAGCACTGCCGGGTGTGACCCAAAAACCAAAAAAAAAAAAAAAAAAAATCAGGAGCAAGAGCACAGTGGGTAGGGAGTCTGCCTTGCAGGCGGTCATTCTAGGTTCAGTCCCTGGCCTTCCACATGGTCCCCCAAGGTCACCAGGAGTAATTTCTGAGTGAAGAGCTAGGAGTAACCACTGGACGCCAACAGGTGTGGCCCAAACAAACAAAAATTTTTTTTTATCTCTAGTGTTAATTTTTTTTTTCTAGTGTTAATTTTTATGTTGAATGATTTTCTTTATTATGGGAAGTTAAGATAGGGCAGTAATCATCATTGAAACCTAAATATAACAGCATGCATATTTTTTCTTATGTTAGCTTTTTACTTTGCTTTTTTAAATTTTGGGTCACACAAAATGCTGCACGGGGCCACTTTCAGCTTTATACTTGAAGGTTGCTATTAGCAGCTCTCTCTAGCTCCACAATCAATTTTTTAAGTGAGTTTCCACTGAGGTCTCACAGAGACCATAAAATAAAAAGCTGTTAATAGGGAATAGATTTTAAAGGTAGCAATTTAGAAAAAAAAAAAGTCCAAGTATTTCTTTCCATGCATTTGGAGGGTAGTGGAGTGGTTTGGGCGCTCAGGAACCATTTCTGATTCTATGCTCAGGAATGATATGTGTTGGTGCATGGGGGGAGGGGGCATATGTGATGCTGGGGATTAGAACCAGGGTCTGCTGCATGCAAAGCAAATGCCTTAATTCTTGTCCTCTCCAGACCCTACTACTGTTTTTCACCAGGTTGTCTAACTGAATGCCTTTGAATGGTACTACTTGGAACATTCAATATATTCAATCAAAACAAAACAAAAAACAGCATACACAAAAACATACAAATTTGGCTTCTAAATTATTTCTGAGTATTGAAATTTATGATTTCCAATTATTACTAACAATTATGCAGTTGGGCAACATAGCATAAACACAGTTGGCATGCTCATGATTTGCATCTTGCAAAATTTGGATCTTCTCCCAGGTTTTGGACTGAGACTGTCCAGCAAACTCCTAACTGTGTCAGAGATAAGAGCTGGTAGACTCCATTTCAGCTCAGACTGAAATCTAACTTCCCCTGGAAACCTGCCATTTTGAATAGTCCCCTGCAGCAGTTCAATTTGCAAGCAAATACAGCCCACAAGTCTACAGTGATAGTACAGAAGGTAGGGTGTTTGCCTTGCATGTGGCAGACCCAGGTTCAACCCCACTTGGTACCATACGATACCCTATAAGGTCCTTCGAGCCAGTCAGGAGTGATCTGAGCACAGAGCCCTGAGCACCACCAGATGTAGCCCCCCAAAATCTACAAACAACAAATGAACTAGTGATATGTTTATTTTAAAAACGTACTCAGAGGTGCCAGAGCACTGGTGCAGCGGTAGGGCGTTTGCCTTGTATGCTGCTGACTTAGGATGAACAGTGGTTCCATCCCCCAGCGTCCCATATGGTCTCCTAAGCCAGGAGCGATTTCTGAGCGCATAGCTAGGACTAACCCCTGAGCATCACCTGGTGTGGCCCCAAAACAAACCAAAGCAAAAAAAGGTACTCAGAAACACATTTACCATAATTCTGGTTTTTATAAAAATGTGTGCACATGCATATATACATGCTGTTTACATAGCCTATACCTCTTAAGTCTGTCTCTGATGAGATTTGGATCCCTGTAAATTTAATTTATCCAGCAAAATTGTAGCACTGAATACTGCCAACTACTATCAGAGAAGGTATAATAAGCATGAGACCAAGTGGATGCGGTATTTCCAAAGGTTAATGTGAGGTGAGAAAGTAGTGTACTGGAGGTGAAGTAAGAGATTAAAGCTTAAAAAGGAAGTGTGGAGGGAGAGAAAAAAAGAAGGGGGAAAAGATTAAACTATATCTTGTAGTCTAAAGGGGAAAAAAAGCCCAATGGTTCTCAGTTCAGTCAAACAGGTTCTTTATCAGGTCAATTCCTCTAGTCACCAGGGCAGCCCAGATTGGGGGGGGGGTTGGGGGGGGGGAAATGTCAGTCTGCCTCAGACAGAGGTAGGCAGGCTGCGGCAACAAACTATCACTTTAGGACAAGATCAAAATGTGTCTTGGGTCACATCTTACGATTTGCTACAGTTGCAGTTTATTTGAAATAACCTTGTATAATTCACTATATGTAACTGCTTTATCTAGTAAATATTATAAAACATTTCTGACGTTACATTATACTTTGGAGGAATGACCCAGGCCAAACTGACCCATCATTGCCAACCAAAGAGCTAAACTTCAGCTACAATTGCCGGCATAGACCTGAGACTTGGTTGGAAACTTTCAGGAGAGCCTGGTGACAATGATGAGAGGTTTGTCACCATTGGAGAGCTGAAGGATCAAAGTATTGCCACTTTCTTTGCCTGTGCTTTTTAACTTAAAATGGGTGGCCTCTTGCCCCAAGTCAAATCCTTTTATTCAAATCAATTGTTGAAAAGTTTGACCAGAAAAACTGCACACTTTATGCTTCAAGGTCAAACAAAGACTAGTAAGTTCTTATCCTCATTGAAAGACTGGGTTAATGCTGGGCTTCCACAGTTATTCCAATGAGTAGACCCAGAAGGCAAAATCTGAAGTCAAGATGTCAGAGGTCTTGGCTATTATGAAGGAAGAGTAGCCCTATGCCACATCCTGCCTAGAAGATCAGAACTTGATAGCTATTATTCTTCAAGACTTTGCACTATGAAACAAGCTATAGTTTCTGCTTGCCAGAGAAAACTGTTTGGAAAAAATGCTTGGACTTTATCTTATAAATTTCTTTAACTGAAAAAATGAGGTTTATTTCTTCCCTATCACTACTCAAGTGACTAACAGGAAACCCACAGTGAATTTTACAGTTAAAAGAAGCTTCTTATCCTTCAAACCAAGTTTAACAGCTTTGCCAAAATATATATTCACTAGCCATAACAAATTTCTGAAAAGGGAAATTAATTTTGCTTAAGTTCACAAAGATGCAGGTCACTGAAAAACAGACTGGCAGGTGTCTGTTCCCCCCTGAGGATGCTAAAGGTAGGCCTAAGGTTGGGGGATGGATCACACAATCAAGTAAGACACTCCTTGGGGAAGAGGATCCACAGTACATGTGTGTAAGAAGATGGGTTGAGGGCCCGGGAGATAGCATGGAGGTAAGGCGTTTGCCTTTCATGCAAAAGGTCATCAGTTCGAATCCCGGTGCCCCATATGGTCCCCCGTGCCTGCCAGGAGCAATTTCTGAGCATGGAGCCAGGAGTAACCCCTGAGCACTGCCGGGTGTGACCCAAAAAACAAAAAAACAAACAAAAAAAAGAAGATGGGTTGGGATGGTTCCAAGAGAGACTTGAAGATGTGAGTAGTTGAGGGGAGGTGGATCCACAGGCAAAAAAAGAGAAAAGACAAGTGTGAGAGTTGGGTTCAAAGTGCTTACTGAACAGGTCTGTGAGATATCTGTTCAATGGTGAGTCAATTCATCAGAGCTGGAATGTGGATTGAACCACCCTACTTGCATCATCTCTAGTCAGAATTAATTGGGAACACTGAGGTTTGAAGAAGAGATGTACAGAAGAAAGAGGCTAGGACACCCACAAGTCACTGAGAACAAGGGCAGGGAAAGCTTTATGGGCCAAAGTGTGTTCTAAGATGTCAATGCTGAAGACATCATGTGAGGAGAATTGCTAAGAAGGCTGCAGCTTCTTAAGAAGGAGCACTAAGGAGCACTAAGAAGGAGCTTCTAAGAAGGAGCACTGTGCCTCAGATCAACCTGCACTCACCATGGTTCTACAATACTTATTAGCAGAACTTTGTCCAACTTAATCTTTTCAGGTTCAGTTCTCTTCTATAAAATGGGGATGCAGGGGCCCGATAGCATGGAGGTAAGGCGTTTGCCTTTCATGCAAAAGGTCATCGGTTCGAATCCCGGTGCCCCATATGGTCCCCCGTGCCTGCCAGGAGCAATTTCTGAGCATGGAGCCAGGAGTAACCCCTGAGCACGGCCGGGTGTGACCCAAAAACCAAAAAAA
>PVKC010022977.1:0-17414 GCA_004027635.1 Crocidura indochinensis
ACACCTTCTTCAGAGAGGCTCCCAGCAGAGAGAGCAAGGCCAGCATGGGACTTGAGAAGAGACACATGACACTTAGCCATGGCCTGAGACCTTGGTCCTCATGGCCACCAGAGCAGGTCAAACCCCTGGGCCATGTAGTGGTATGAAATGAAAATGTTGTGAAGTAGATTTAGCTTCCATCCCCATAGTTAAAGCTCTAACTAGAAATACTAAAAACAGAAGCTTGACTATATTATCTATTGTAAACTAATAAAAAAATTACCAGAGCTCTGTGCTTATTAACATACGGGAGCAAGTTTCACTGTGAACTGGAGAGGCTGGGGCTTATTGCTTGTCTTTTCCGATAAAGACTCCATGGTCCGTTTCTTGAACCTCCATATAACTGATAAGCAAGGAGATAAACTTTCATTTTGGTATAACTACCTGTCAATTTAAAACAAATAATGAAATCTCCAGAGGATGGGGAAAGGGCAAAGCATTTCCAAACCAATGACATTTTATTGTCCTTGAGCTTGCTTTTTACATAAATATATCACGTTATTTCAAATGTTCCAAATAGGGTTTGTGACATATAGTGCTAGTCTGATGTACCGAGCATGTTTCATGGAAATTCTATCAAGTTTACCCTTCTAATCATGAATTTTAGCTGACCTAGCGCAGAGTAGGATGCCAATAATGATGTGTTTGTCTCCCTGAACCCAGGGGTGTTGGATGCTCACATTCTTTTTCACTTTATTTTGACTATTCACACAAACATAGAACTACAGTATTGAACCTACAGATATCATCTGGGGTTAGTAGTGATTAGTATTTTTGTTGTTTTCCACAGATTTTTCTTTTGTTTGTACTGAAGAACTGTAGGGTAAATGTTAGGCCAATAACATTTGACCTTAAAATATGATATATGCCACATTTTTAAAACAATATCTTCATTTAAGCATGTTTGTAGTTGGGTTTCAGTTATAAAAATGAACACTCCCCTTCACCAGTGCGACATTCCCACCACCAATGCCCACCATCTCACTCCTCCTCTATCCCACTTTTGGAAAGTGACATTTCTGACATGAGGCATGCCATTGTCATTCTAAGATTTACCATTATCATGTAATAAAATTACGGTAATTCCTTCACTTCTATCCAATGCCCCAGTTCATATTTAAAATTTATCAGTTGCTCCCTGAGACATTATTTACAAATTCAAATGAGGACCCAATAGGTGATCACATATTCAAATTATTAATCTTACATATATTTATTTTACACAGCTTTTACTGAAGTATGATTGACATACACAAGTTACAACATGTAAGGACCACAATTGAGTTTGGTCACATGCCTATAGCTGAAGTCATGGGCACAATCAAGGTCATAAACATTACCATCACCCCTAAGAGTTCACTTGTATCCCCTTGGGTTGGGTTGATTATGTTTTTCTATGTGTGATAATAATACCCAATAGATCTACTCAGAATTTTTTTAAGTTATGCTACAGTATTATTAATGAAGATGCCTTTGGTCTCAATGTTATGTTTTCTTCTATGTACCTTATAGTTTCAGGACTGTAAGATCTTTAATACATTTTAATTTGACCTTGTTCATGGTGTCAAAGAAAGATCTGAGTTCACTTTTTTTGAATGTGCTGACCAGTTGTCCCAACACCACTTTTGAAGAGTCATTCTTTGCTTTATTTGTGTTTCTTGTCCCTCAATAAAAGATTTATTTTTATGTCTGAGGATCATTCTCTGAATACTCAAGTCTATTCCATTGACCTAAGGGTCTATCTTTATTTCAATACCAGGCTGTTTTAATGACTATTGCTTTATAGTACAATTTAAAGTTGGGAAAGTGAGGCCTCCCATCTTCTTTTTCCTAAGGATTGTTTTAGCTATTTGTGGGCATTCATTGTTTCAAATGAATTTCAGGAGTATTTGATCCACTTCTTTGAAAAATGTCCTGGGTATCCTTAGAGAGATTGTATTAAATCTGTATTATGCTTTGGGGAGTATTGCCCTTTTATTATGTTAATCCTCCCAATCCATGAACCAGGTATATGACTCCATTTCCTTGTGTCCTCTTTTATTTCTGGAAGCAGTGTTTTGTAGTTTTCCTTGTACAGGTTTTTCACCACTTTAGTTAGGTTGACTTCAAGATACTTGAATTTCTGAGGGACTATTGTAAATGGAATTTTTATTACTTTCTGGGCCACACCTGGCTGCACTCAGGGGTTACTCCTGGCTCTGTGCTCAGAAATCATTCTGGCCAGCTTGGGATGCTAGGGGTTGAACCCAATCAGCCATGTGTCAAGCAAATGCCCTTCAGGATTGTTTTTTTTTAAATGTCTATTTCTTCTCTATCATTATTTGTTTGTTTTGTTTTGTTTTTGCGGGAGGGGCACACCCGTTTGATGCTCGGAGGTTACTCCTGGCTAAGCACTCAGAAATTGCCCCTGGCTTGGGGGGACCATATGGGACGCCGGGGCATGGAACCACGGTCCTTCCTTGGCTAGCACTTGCAAGGCAGACACCTTACCTCTAGCACCACCTCTCAGGCCCCTCTATCATTATTTGTATATAAAAAGTCCATGGATATTTTTGTGTTAATTTTTTAACCTGCCATTAATTTACAAATCTATTGTTCCTAGAAGCTTTTTGGTAGAGTCTTTAGGACTTTCTAAATATAGTATCAGGTCATCTGAAAACAGTGAGACCTTGACCTGAAATTTGCTCATTACAGAAGTACAGTGTTTGAAAGGTGCATCTATAGATACAGGGGAGCGTTTTAATGTTCTCAGAATTTATTATGTCAGTTTGTATCATATGGCGGGATCTATGTGAGAAGAATGAATTTGGGGGCAAAATATAAATGATAAAGTAATGATAAAATTAAAGAAAACTTGGTGACATGGTGGCCTCAATCTTTGGCAGCACTATGGGGAGATCCGTTGGCCTGGCACCAAAAAGACTTTAGAGGGGACCATGACGTCCATCTTTGCCCAGATCATATCTGTGACTCTGATCTTGATCTTTGATAGTGGAGTGGATCTCAACTACAGCTACGCTTGGATTCTAGGATCCATCAGCACCGTGTCCCTCCTCGAAGCACACGCCACACAGATAGACAATCTCACTTTACCTCTCTATCTCCTGATACTGCTGATGGTGTAGCAGCAGTCAGAAGCGGGCAGGGATGTGGGCCCGAAGGTGATTGGTTGCCATAACTGCCAGCCACTTGGGCAGGAGGAGCACAGGGTTTTTCAACTGATTCAGATCCCGAATAAAAATCAAAGCTTTCCTGGTTAAAAAAAATTTAAAGAAAACTTGAAAAATCTAAATATTCAAGGAAGAATTGGCATGGATAGTGTCTTTCACACATGATAGAAACAGTCAAATTGTGTGTATGTGTGTATAAATGTGTATGTGATTCCTGAGTCACTACTAATGGTCATTGGGTCTTATGATGAGTATGGCATGTTTAACTTGGTATGTTAAATCATCCTGGCAGCTCCAAAATGAATACTACTTGGTCATGGTATATGACCTACTTGGTAAGATGTTGGATCTATTTTCTAGAATTTTGTGAAGGATCTTTGCATCTGTGTTCATCAAGGATATTTTTGTGGCATCTCTGTCTTATTTTGGTATTAGGGTGATATAAGTTTCATAAAACTATTTGTGAGTGTTTCTGTTTCTTTAATTTTCTAGAAGAACCTGAGAAGGATTGGCTTTAGGTCCTGTTTAAAGGTTTGAAATAATTAACTAGTGAACCCATTTGGGCTTGGTCTTTTGTTTTTGGGAAGCCTTTTGATTACTATTTCAATTTCTTCAATATTATACGACTGTTAGGACATTCCAGATCATCTTAGTTCAACCTTGGGTGGTTATAGGAGTCCACAAATTTATTCATTTCTTTTAGGTTCTCTAGTTTTGTGACATAGAATTTCATTTAGGTTATTTATTCAATTTTTATGAGATTTAAGCTTTTAAGCAATTAGGACTGGAGCTGTGGCACAGCAGTAAGGTGTCTGCCTTGCTTGCTCTAGCCTGTGACAGACTGCGCAGTTTGATTCCCCCAGAATCCCATATGGTCCCCCAAGTCAGGAGCAATTTCTGAGTGCAAAGCCAGGACTTATCCCTGAGCATAACTGGGTGTGGCCCCAAAAATATAAACAAAAAAATTAAGCAAGTAAGCCAACATATTGCCTATTGATTTGCTAACACTAAGATTCTTCAAGCTCAAAGTTATTGAAATCACTAGGAGTTTCATTAGTGACTGTTGTCACAAGTACCATCTAACACAGAAATATGATGAACTCAAGTATGTACCTGCCCTGTCTGGGACACCACCAAATGACAATGGCCAAATGCCAGTTTCCTCTGATCATGGAAGAGGGGTCCTGGTAGGGTTGTCCAGGAGATGGTTCAGGTCATTTTAGTAAGATCACCTGTCTCCTCTCCTCTGCCAACTCCATGTTCAGTCATACCCTATAGTAGCTTGAAACTAGACATGCAGGGGAAACTTTTTTTAGAGAATTTAGATAATTTTTCTCTATTTCTTGACTATAATAGGAATTAATAGATATTTTGTGTGAGTTATTTATTTTTGTCTTGTAATCAATCTAACATTTAGCTGTTGGATGTTGAAATTTTTAAGCAATAACTATATGTATTTTTAATTTGGTAAAAGACATGACATAAAATTTACCATTTTAACCATTTCAGATAATACAACTTTATATCAAGCATATTCCTTTGTTCTCATCACCACTGTTGGTGGAGTCAGGTTTCTGTAGTTAGAGACACTGGTTTCTGTGCATATCCTACGTCAAAGTCAAGATAATGCGGACCTTCATTTTAAAAAATATTTTGAAAAATCTCTCTGCCAAAGTTAAGATGATGCGGAACTTCATTTTAAAAAATATTTTGAAAAAGGGCCCCAGGAGATAGCATGGAGGTAGGGCGTTTGCCTTTCATGCAAAAGATCATCGGTTCGAATCCTGGTGCCCCATATGGTCCCTGTGCCTGCCAGGAGCAATTTCTGAGCATGGAGCCAGGAGTAACCCCTGAGCACTGCCGGATGTGACCCAAAAACCACAAAAAATATATATTTTTTTGAAAAATCTCTCTGCCAATATTTATTCCCACCAATAATATACAAATATCCCATGGGGACCAGTTCCAGATGAACAGGCTCAAAGCTGGGAGGCCAGAGAGTATTAAGAAATAAGAAAAATCATGGGGTGATGGTGCTAACAACCTTGTGATCTGAGAATACCTACTGTCTTTCACACAATATCAACTGCTTTGGCCCAACAATTAGCAACAGCAGCATCAGAACAGCATTCTTTGGACAGTTGCCCAACAATTCTAATCTAGCATCTAGCAGTGCTGAGTTTACTCATAGTTCTATGCTCAGGGATTACTCTTGATGAGCTTGGAGTGCTGGGGATATAATTCAGGTCAGCTGCATTAAAGGTAAATTAGGTATGACCCCAAATCCAAATTAATTAATAGACCAAAAAGTTCTAAGAAACATAAGGACGATGGTTGGTCTTTGGACACTTTGGTGGTGATTGAAGTATAGTGACTATACATTAAAATAATAAATAATACGTTGTAAATTTGGTACCCAAATTACAATTTTTTTAAAAGTCCCACTTACCAAGGACTACAGCTATCAAAGATTTTGTGTAATTGTCAAACAAAGCACACTGCCTCTCTGCTATCTCCTTTTCTCCAGAACAAAAATCAAATATTGCCTTCCAGTACAAACTTCATTAATTCTATCAATGTCAAAGGAAAGACTAGAATTGCCAGAGAATCATTCAGCATTACATGCCTCATAATAAAAAAAGGTATAAGGCAAGCCATTGATGAGAATTTTATAAACCCACCATGAGTTCATGATAAATATGGTTAGTACAAAATCAGAAGAAACTGTTGACAAAATTCTTCCTTTATCAAATGGTGCTGTTGTACCAACACAATGTCAACTGCATATAATGTGAGTTGAAAGGTGTGTGTTAAGACATTTTACTTTATAGAAAGTTGGAGTGATTGGCAGCAGAGGATTAAAAAATTCTTGACATCTGTAAGGCATGTATAAGACACTGAAGCACTTGACTTTTTTATTCCGTTTGTCACTGAAAACTCTTGCTGCTGAGGAGAACTTTTCATATGTTATGTTAAATTTTGATTTAGAATGGTAAGGAGAGCTAGGATTTCTAGAGCAACAACTAGGTTTGTAGCAAACAAAAAACCTGAAGCTGATCCACAGATTTTATTGACAAAGAACAGGCTTATGATTATTTTAAAGCAGCATGTCTCCTATGTGGGCTCATTATGAAAGAATGAATCCAATAATTCACAGCCACTGGTCAACTGAGACTGTTTTAGCAGGTTGGGGCAACAAAAGTCGAGGGGGCATGCTCTCAATCAAGTGTTTCTTATTCAGGGATCATATGATCCCTTGTGGGCCCCACAGATTTTTCCAAGGGAGCCACAGTCGAAAACTATATGAGACCAAGGGTCCAACTGGTTGGATTTTAGGGTTGTGAGCCACAGGAGAGAAACACAGTGGGAAGGGGCACAAATGAAGTGTATTAGGAGGTGGTTGAGAAAGATTTACCCTGAGCTTGATATTAAAAAGAACACTTATTTCTACCTGTGTTGTTTTGATTCATATAAATTCACCACATTAGCAATTTGTTTTTGTTTGGGGGGCTACACCCAGCAATGCTCAGAGGTTACTACTGGCTCTGAGCTGAGAAATCATTCCTATCAGGCTTGGGAACTATACGGGATGCTGGAGAACAAGCCCAGGTCAGCAGTATGCAAGATAAATGCCCACTCAGCTGTATAACACTCTGGCCCCTCATATTAGCAGCTTTGGGGAACTGGGGGAGGCTTCACCTGGCAGTGCTCAGCCTGGCTGGCAGGCTCCAGAGACCATGTAGGATGCTGAGATCAATCCTGGGTTGATTACATGCAAGGCAAAAGCCCTATCCATTGTGTTATCACTCTGGTCCACATATTAACAAATTTAAAATAAATACTCAGTAGCATTAAAAATAAAAGAATCGTACAACAGATATCTATAAATTTATCTTGCAATACCAAATCTCTACACCATTAAGCATGTTCCTATTTCCACCCCAACCCTTGATAAGCATCTTCATCATTTCAACCACTTCTAGATACTTTGGGGGGTGGGAGTCACACCCGGCAGCACTCAGGAGTTACTTTGGGCTCTATGTTCAGAAATCACTCCTGGCTTCTCAGGAGGACCATATGGGATGCCGGGATTCCAACCACTGTCCTTCTGCATTTAAGGCAAATGCCCTACCGCTGTGCTATCTCTCTAGCCCCCACTTCTAGATGCTTTTAAAGAATGGAGCCGTGCAATGTTTGTCCCTTAGTGTCTTTCTGACAGCATATAAAGCATAATGTTCTGCTATAACAGGGAAAGAGAATTCCTTCTTTTTAAGACTATTATCTATCTTTGGTATGCCTATGCTACATTATTTGTTTGCTTGTGATGGACATTCAACTTGCTTTTATATGAGGAGTTTTTTGTTTTAATTGGTTTGAGGACCACTACTAGAGCCTCTGTGCTCAGGGTTTACTCCCGGTAGTGCTCAGGGGACCTTAGCTGTGCCAAGATTGACTATGTGTTAGGAAAGTTCCTTAGCCATTGTACTATCTCTCTGGTTCTTTATTTCCAGATCTTAGCTATTGTGAATAATGTTGAAATGAATAAAAAGTGTATATATTTCTTTGAGATCCTGGTTTTTGTTTAATTTTAATGGATTTTGGTTTGTGAGATTTTTTTTATATAAGCCCAGCAGCAGGATTGTTGATCATATAATGATCTAATTTTTATTTTTTTCTGGAGGAAGCTTCATTCTCTCTCATAGAGACAGTCTTTACATTCTTCCTAACAGTGCTTATGGGGATCACCTTCCCTACATGCTCATCGTGTTGGTGTTTTGCTATTTTCTCTTTTTCATGTTTTAAATTGCAAATTTTTTAATTTTTTAATAATAATTTTTATTTTGACCAAAGTGAATTACAAATCATTCACAGTAACACTTTAGGTATATAGTGACATTGAATCAGGGACATTCCCACCACCTATATTATCCTCCTCCCCTCCCCCCCCAACTAATCCCCGTTCCCAGCATGCATCCCATATCCTCCTCCTTTGCTTCCCGGGCTGCTAGTATAAGTGGTCTTCTCTGTGTCTAGCTTGTTGTAGATTGGGTATCAATCCTGTTATCGTTGGCTTTGGATTTGGTATCTAGGTCTGATCATTTTTTATTTCTGCTCAATGCTCATACGACTGTTTGGTCTTGGTAACCTCCCTTATTTCCCCCCTCAATTTGTGAGGCAGAACAAGATGGTTCAAGGTATGTGTTTCTGTTTGAAAGAAAGAAGAAGAAAGGGAGGTGGGGGCAAAAATCAAACAAGCAAAAAAATGGGAGAAGTCCTTCTTGAGACTATAAATATCTGTTTAAGAGAAGAAAGGGAAAAAGGAAGAAAAACATAGCAACAATACTTTAAAAAATATATAACTAAAAGTCCGAAAGGCACCACAGCAATAAATACAACAACTAAACAATAATCCTGGTCCCGAAATAAAAACAAAACAGAGTTCAAAACCATAGATCAAAACAAAGCAAAACAAAACAAAAACAAAACAGAAAAACAAAAGCAACAATAACTATAAAATTTAGTTTGTGGGTTTTTTTTTTTGTATAGGCACAGTAAATATTGGGGAGATTAGAAAGGGAATTCCCTTGGCCTAAGAGATACAGGATTTCTCTGCCCTTGAAGTACTGTAATGGGCATAACTCCAGGTTCCGTACCTGTTCGTTTACTCTCCCCTAAGTCCTTTTATGGTGTCTGGAAGCTATCCACTCAGTCATGGATGATGAGATCAGGCCTCTGTAACTAAAGGTCATGGTATTTACACAGGTCATAGGATGGAATCTAGGTTATTGTCTATCCTTAGGAAAGTGGTTGCTTAGATGGGAATGAGATAGTATCTCATTGTAGTTTTGATTTTCATTTACCTAGTAATTAATGATGCTGAGCATATTTTCATGTGTATTGTCTATTTGTATAGTTCCTTTGGAGAAATAGCTACTCAAGCTATTTGTCTAGTTTGAATCAGGCAATTACTAATTGTGCACATTTCTTATATCCTGGATACCAACCATTTGTCAAGTTCACAATGCATAATTATTTTCTTCTGCACTGTAGTTTGTTTTTCTTATGTTGACATTATCTATATATGTAAATTTTCTTTAAGGTTGGTCTTAATTTATTTTATTTTATTGCTGATGTCAATGTCATATCATTTCTAAATACAATATCCTTAATATTTTCTCCTGTTTCATTCTGAGTTTGATCATTTTAAAATTTAAGAATTTCTTCTGGTTAGACATGTAATTCACTTTTAAAACATTTTTGTACATAGTATATCAATCATGTAAGTCCAACTTCATTCTTTCACTTCTGGATAACAAGTTTTTACAGAACCATTTCTTGAACAAACAATAAATTCTTCAGTAAGGCCTTAGCACCCTCAGTGAAAACAATTTGACTATAGTAGGAAGGGGTTATTTCTATATGTCCTATCCTCTTTCACTGGTTTATATCTTTATGCCAGTTTTATACCATTTTAATTATTGTTACTTTTTAATATCATTTTAAAGTCAGACAGACTGAGTTCCCCAATATTGTTTTTGAAGATTGTTTTGGAGTGTGGAGGCTGGAGAAATAGTACAGTGGAGATGATCTCTTGCTTTCCACATTGACCCAGGTTCAATCCCCACCACTCAATATGGTCCATGATGCTGTCCCAAAAGTGATCATTGAGCACAGAGCCAGAAGTAAAGTGTAGTCTTCAAAAATAAAAAGCAAAAGCAACAAAAATGTTTTTCATTTGTTTTGTGGGTTTTTTTTTGGGGGGGGTCACACCCGGCAGTGCTCAGGGGTTACTCCTGGCTCCATGCTCAGAAATTGCTCCTGGCAGGCACGGGAGACCATATGGGGCACAGAGATTCGAACCGATGACCTTTTGCATGAAAGGCAAACGCCTTACCTCCATGCTATCTCCCGGGCCCCATGTTTTTCATTTTTTATTAATATCTTTATTTAAACACTTGATTACAAATATGATTGTAGTTGCGTTTCAGTTATGTAAAGAACACCCACCCCCCTTCACCAGTGTAGCATTCCCATCACCAATGTCCCAAATCTCCCTCCTCCCCACCCCACCTTTGCCTGTACTCTTGACAGGCTTTCTGCTTCCCTCATTCATTCACGTTGTTATGACAGTTACTTCTCTAATTGCACTCATCACTCTTTGTGGCGAGCTTCATGTCATGAGCTGGACCTTCCAGCCCTCTTCTCTTTTGTCTCTAAGAATTATTGTAAAAATGTCTTTTATTTTTTTTTTAAATCCATAGATGAGTGAGACTATTCTGCATCTATCTCTCTCTTTCTGACTTATTTCACTCAGCATAATAGATTCCATGTACATACATGTATAGGAAAATTTCATGACTAACAATTTCATTGTTAGTGTATAGAGACACAATATCTGAATGTTGATTTTTGAATCCTATAGTTTTGCTAAATCTGTTAGTTCAAATAAATTTGTGATTTTGTGTGCATGTGTGTCTATTTGTGTGTATGGAATATTTAGAATTTTCTAAATATAAGCTTAAACTATCTGGATACAGATCGTTCTCCTACTCACTTTACTATGTGTATGCCTTTCCCCCTTAATTTCTCTGACTAGAACATCCAATGCTATATTTTAATACTAAGAGTGCTAAAAGTTCTTGTTTCTGATTGTAAAAGTAAAGCTTTAAGCCTTTCCCTCTCAAATAGGTTATTAGCTATTGACTTTTCATAGATGAATTTTTATTCCGAGGCAAATTATTTCTATTCCTAGGATATTAAATGATTCTATTATTAAAAAGCATTATGTTTTGTCAGATGACTTTATGCATGGGTTAAATGATCATGTGATCTGTCACTTTGTTAGTGGTGCATTATATTAATTTGTTATACATTAAACTACTTAATTTCCAAATATAAGTCTGACCTAGTCATAAATGGACTTAAAATATACTCATTAAAATAGTTTTTAAGAATAAGATAACTGGGCTAGAGTGATAACACAGCAGGGAAGGCATTTACCTTGCAGATGGCTGACCCCATTTCGATCTCTAGCATCCTATAAGATCTCCCATGCCTGCTAGGAGTAATTTCTGAGTGCAGATCCAGGAGTAACCCCTGTGTGTTCCTGGGTGCAGACCAGAAACAAAAAAAGGAAAGAAAAAGAAAGGGAGGGAGGGAAAAAGAAAGAAATGGAAGGGGAAGGGATAAAAGGAAAGGAAAGGAAAGGAAAGGAAAGGAAAGGAAAGGAAAGGAAAGGAAAGGAAAGGAAAGGAAAGGAAAGACAAGTAGGATTCTTTTCTGTGACCAAGGTGTATACCCTCAGGGTCATGGCATAGAGGATTTTTAAAAATTAAGTACAGGTAGCCTGAAGACATTTGTTGCAAAACTTAGGAGCAATTTATGGGTTTGTTTTATTAGTTTATAAAATTTGAGATAACAGTGGTTTGCATCATTGTTGCCATACATGTGTAATCTGTGGAGATGTTTCCTGGTCACAGGGCCATGAGAGGCCAGGGACTGAACTCAGGGCCCCACACATGCAAGACTCCTCCATGGCTCTTTTTCCCTTTTTTTAATGAGCTTATTATTTTCTTGTTCAGTTTTAAGAGTTCTTTATAACTTAGTTTTGTTTTTTGTTTTTTTTTTTGGTTTTTCGGGCCACACCCACTTGATGGTCTGGGGCTATTCCTGGCTAAGCGCTCAGAAGTTGACCCTGGCTTGGGGGGACCATATGGGACGCTGGGGGATCGAACCGCGGTCCTTCCTTGGCTTGCAAGGCAGACATCTTATCTCTAGCGCCACCTCGCCGGCCTCTATAACATAGATTTTTACCCCTTACATGTATGATGTGAAAATATTTCTCCCATACATTAGAATACCTTTTTGTTTCACAGGTAGATTATTTTATTGTGCAGAATTTTTTAAATTTCACATGCCATTTATTAATTTTTTTCTTTTGCACATTTTCAGCTGAGGTCTACTCAAAAACATTGCCAAAGCCAATGTCATTGAGTGTCTTGTTTTGTTTTACTTTTGTATGTTCCTTATGGTCTTCCATTGCAATCTACTCCATTTCAAATTTTTGTTTTTAGTGTAAGATAGTAGTTGTTTTATTCTTATGAAAATTTTGTCACTTACTCAGCACCATTTATTTTTTAGAGAAAATGTCTCCAATATATGTTTTCATCTTCTTCATCAAACATTAACTGCCCATATGTAGACTTATTTCTGGGATCTCAGTTCAATTATGCTGAACCATGTGTCTATTTTTGTTCCAGTACAATAATATTGTTTGGATTAGTGTATCTTTGTAATATGTTTGAAGCTGGAGCAGTTGAGGCTTTCCATTTTGGTTTTGGTTTTTACTCAGAACTTTTAGCTACTTAGGGTTTCTTGCTTTATACAATTTTAGTATTGTTTGTTCTACCTTATTCAATTCCACTGGAGTTTTCAAATAAGAATTACACTGAATCTATGATGCTTTGGTAGAATTGTTCATTTTTATTGGATGGGGGACATTGTCATTGATACCCAGCTAGTATAAAGGTTTGAACTCAATGAGATCAAGGCTAGTATCAAGGCTTGAACCCAACGAGTACAGGACTAGTGTTTAATATTCAGTTTTGGGGACTAGAGAGATAGCATGGAGGTAGGGCATTTGCCTTGCATGCAGAAGGACGGTGATTCGAATCCCAGCCTCCCGAGCCTGCCAGGAAGTATTTCTGAGTGGAAAGCCAGGAGTAACCCCTGAGGCTGCTGGGTGTGACCCAAAAACCAAAAATAAAATAAAATAATATTCTGTTTCATTCAGGCCAGTGGTGATTGGGAGTCAGTGATCCTCAAAGCACTCCATTTGGCAGTGGTTGGGAGAGACTGGGTTCTGGAATTCGAGCTCATATACTTATGCAGAGCAAGTGCCTGTCTCCCTGGCCCTTACAATAGTCTCTTTTCTTCCTTCTTTCTTGTAGTTTAAATAACATGCTTACAGTAGTGTTAACTTCTATTGTTTTGGTGAAGTCAGTGCACCTTCAGCACCACCATCAAAATGCTCAAGACTTTGCTCTGCTGTCTCTGTATGACCCTCATCTGTCTCTTCCTGCCCTGCCCCGATATGACTTCCCTTGGTTATGTTTTTATGTTCAAAGGCCAAGAGTGTGCCCCCATTGGATAGTCCATTCCCTTATTTTGTCTTTCTATATACCACAGAGGATTATCCAATATTCATTCTTCTTTCCATGACTTAAATCACATAACTTGATGTCTTCCAGTTCCATCAAACTTGCAGCAAATTTCAAAAGTTAATCCTTTCTTACAACCTCATAGTAGTATCCCATTGTGCCTATATACCAATCTGTTAGACATTTGGGTTGCTTCCATATACGATAGGCAATTTTAATAGTATTCATTCTTCTAGTTCATGTGCACATAAGATCTCTTTCTTTCAACAATATAAAGGACTTTCACCTCCCTTGAAGTTTATTCCTGGGTGCTTAATATGTAAATAATTGTATATGGAGTAGTTTGATAACTTAAATTGCTTCTATTATATTCATATATATGCAATATAGAAGTTTGCAGGAAAGCAAGGCTCGTGTGCATTGATATTTTTAGTCTGTCGCTTTATTAGTAACTTTTAGTTGTAATCTCTAGGATTTTCTATATATGTTAGTGCTTCATCCTCCAAACAGTGAGTTTTTATTACTACTTTTTATTACTGCATTTTATTACTATATATATTGCTACTTTTATTACAGCTTGTCTAGTTTGAATCATTTATTTCTCTTTTAATATGAGTTGTTTTATGTTGTACCTAATTTCTCTGGCTAGAATGTCCAATACTACATTGAACAATAATAGCAAAAATATATAATCATTTTGTCTTATGCCTAAGATACCTAATACCTTGGAAAAACTGTCAATCTCTTGTCATTTATATGATTTTAGCTGTAAATTTGTCATAAAATACTTTGACTCTATTTAGGAATGTAACTCCTGTCACAATTTTCCTGGTCATTTTTATTATAAATATTGAATATCTTCAAGTACTGTATGATTATATTTTTCTATTTATGTATATTTCATTTTTTGTTTTGCATATGTTGGTACCATTGTTGCATTCCTAAAACAAAACCCACCTATCAGATTGTATATTCACTTAATTCTTTGTTGCATTCCTAAAACAAAACCCACCTATCAGATTGTATATTCACTTAATTCTTTTACTATATTGTTAATTTTGGTGTGCTGAGATTTTTATTGGGGATTTTTGAATCTAAGTTTATTAAGGAATATTGGTCTGGAGTTCTTCATTTTTTAATGTCCTTGTTTGTTTTTGGCATGAAAATAATGTTGGACATATAAAGTGAATTTGACATTTTCTCCTCAATTATTTTGTTACAAGAATTTGAGAATGATCAACACCAGACATTTTTGAGGGTGAAACTCACTAGTGAAGCGTTTTTGATTCTGGGCTTTTGTTCTTGGGAAGATTTTTTTTATAACTGAAGTTCATTGCTTATAATTGGTCTACTTAAATATTTTAATTTATCCCAGATTCAATCTCAGAGGGTTGTAGGACTCTAAAAATCTTTTCATATCTTGTAATTTTTCTAATGTACTGGTAGATATGATGCTTTTCACATGCTGTTGAATTTGACATTCTAGCATTTTGTTTATGACTTTGCATCAGTATTTATTAGGGATACTTGTCTACTGTCCACTTTTCTTGTGTTTTCTAGTGTGGGTATAGCTTTTCTATGAACTATTCCTGCTTCATAGAATAAGTTCCCTCCTCTTTGGAATGGTTTGAAAAGGACAGGTGTCTTATTTAAATGTTTGGTATAATTCACCAGTAAAATTATCTGGTCCTAGTCTTTTCTTTGTTGGGAGGTTGATTACTGCTTCAACAGCTCCACTGAATGAAGTTATGTCTTTTCATATTTATTCTTGATTCAGTCTTAGCAGATTGTATGTTTCTAGGAACTTATCATTTTTTTCTAGCATGTCTAGCTTGATGAATGATTGTTTGTAGCAGTCTCAACAATCTTTTTTATTCCTTTAATGTCAGTTGTATTTCCAATTCTAACTTTAACTGTTGGATTAGAAGAGTAAAAAAGATCCTTATTTATTAGTCAATTTTTTTGTCTTTTCAAAATAAACCAACTCTTAGTTTTATTGATTCTTTTCTTTGTTTTTGCCTTGGGTTATAGCCAGTGATTCTCCTGGCTTTGCATTCAAGAATCACTCCTAGCTGTGAACTATATGGAAATCCAGGGACCAAACCTGTGTTAGAGGTATGCAAAGCAAGCAGCTGTCTACTGCATTATGGCTCTGACCCAGTTTTCTTGATTCTTAATTTGGGGGAGGGGTCGGGGTTTGGCCACACCCTTCAGTATAAAGGGATTGTTACTCCTGGCTCTGCTCTTAGAAATCACTCTTGGTAGAGCTGAAGGACCATCCACTTTTTAAATTTTATTTTATTGAACCATTGTGATTTACAGAGTCCTTCAGAGTTGAATTTTAGGTGTATGCTAAATCAAGTTGACCACCAGTGTTGACCTTCCTCCACCAATGTTCCCAGAGTGCATCCTGTACCATGGCCACTGCCCCCCTTAGCCTGCCAGTATAGCAGGCCCATTTTAAGTTTAGATTGCTATAACTCAGGTCTCTTGATTCTATTGTTGACTTTGCATTGGATATTTAGTTCTTTTTTTTTCTTTTTTGGTTTTTGATTTTTGGGTCACACCTGGCAGTGCTCAGGGGTTACTCCTGGCTCCATGCTCAGAAATTGCTCCTGGCAGGCACGGGGGACCATATGGGGCACCGGGATTAGAACTGATGACCTTTTGCATTAAAGGCAAACGCCTTACCTCCATGGTATCTCCCGGGCCCCGGATATTTAGTTCTGTCCTTTTCTTCCCCACCAATGCACCTGAGACCAGTTGGCACTGGACCCTATCTTTTCCTTTTTTCCTTCTTAATTTTATAGAAAATGCAGAAATATGAGGTAAAAGAAGATAATTCATGTTCAGGGTTCTATGAAAAAAAAGTGGGAGATTCTATCTAAAAGATCAAAAAGGGGTGGCATTTTTTTGTATAGGCACAGCAAAATTTGGAGAAAATAAAAAGGAAAATCCTTGATCTAAAAACAGGGTGTCCCAACCCATGAAGCATCCTGCCTTAAGACCAAATATAGGTTCTGGGCATACTAAATTGTCTAATCCCGAAGTCTTTTATCATGGTCCCAGGAAAACTTCTCCTCAATCACGGTGTCACAGTCAGGTTTCTGTAATTAGAGATCTTGGGTTTCACACAGATTCTATATCAAAAAAAAAGGTATCATGGGACATCTTCTGATTTCATCTCACCATAAGATGGCAATGCACACACAATGATTATGTTTAATACAGGGCAAAAGATGGGGACCACCTATAGATAGGACTAGACTCTGGCCCACTTAGCATAGGGTTAACTACACCTGATCCCTCACCTTATAGAGGAGAGTATGATGAGGCTGGTAACAGAGGAGTGGTGCATGAAGGAAAAAGTGTCTTATTATAAATTGACCTTTTTTTTCAGAAATACTATTAAGAGCAATGCCTCTTTATTTTCATCTTACACAGGAAAAAACAAAAGATTTACTAAAAAGGCAAACAAAGAAGGCTGTGGAAGGCTTGGACCAAAGCAGTAAATCATTGGAGATCTAAACCTGGACCCCCCCCCCCAAGACATAGATTTAAAATGGTGAATTTACAGCATATTAAATATGATAAAAATCTTGCTCACAATTCAGGCTGAGCAGGTTTCTAAAATCAAGTAAAGATTAACCATATTAAACATTAGTTTTAGGCCACATAGTTAATATAGCCAATCACCAGAGTGCCATTGTTTAGAAATAGTAAGAATAAGTCTGATTCTTTTTTTTCTTTTTTTTATTATGAGAACAGAGATTCAAAGAAAGAGGAAAGGGTAAAGTTACAGTGGAAGGACAATCACGCATAAACAGAATTCTCAGTTGTCCCATTGATGATATCTCAGTCTTGAACTTTCAGCAATGAACAAGAAAAACAAAACAGAGCCCATGTACAATTACTTTGTCCCCCAAATCTCCAGATTGTAGTACATACTATTTTTTAGCAGCACATAATATAATCTAAAGACATAAGACTTAGGTTACTCCTTAAACATTGAAGGCAAAGTACATTTTTATATATCCATGCACAA
>PVKC010022979.1:0-17478 GCA_004027635.1 Crocidura indochinensis
GGTTGGGTCACACCCGGCAGTGCTCAGGGGTTACTCCTGGCTCCATGCTCAGAAATTGCTCCTGGCAGGCACGGGGGATCATATGGGGCACCGGGATTCAAACCGATGACCTTTTGCATGAAAGGCAAACGCCTTATCTCCATGCTATCTTCCGGGCCCCGATATTTTCTATATTTTTAGTCTAAGACAAGTTATAACATTTTCATGAAATTTTTATGTTGAAATTTTAGAAATCATTGCCTATTGTCAGGTATTTTAAGATTGGTTTCATCTTTTCTTCTGTGTTTTGGGCAGGGGAGAGGCCATACCTGAAGGAGATGGACAGGGTTTACTTCTGTCTTTCTTTTCAGGAATTACTACAGGTGGTGCTTGGGGAACTATGTGGAATCTTGGGGTTCGACTGTGTAAATGGCAAGCTATCACAATAACACTCTGGCTCCTCATCTTATAGTTTTCTTTCTTTTTATTGGGGAGCCCATCTAGCAGTGCTCGTGTGTTACTCCTGGTTCTGCACTTAGAAATTGCATCTGGCAGACTTGGAGGAATGTATGGGATGTCAAGAATTGAACCTCTGGTCTATCCCAAGTCAGTCCCAGGCGGGCCACTCTTGAAAGGCAAATGTCCTACCCTCTGTGTTATTTCTCTGGCCCCTAATCTTATCTTTTTAATAGATTATTTTATCTCATAAAATTATGAACATCTTTATTTTTAATCTGTTAGAAATTTTGAAACTAATCATGAACAAGGTGAACCTTGGTTTAATACTAAATAATAGTTAATATTAAATTAATAGTTGGGCTTTTTATTTTAATATTTGCTTATTTATTTGTATTGATTGAGCCACAGCCAGCTGTGTTCTGAGCTTACGACTATTTCTGCATTCAGTGATCACTTCCTACAGTGCTTTGGGAACCATGAAAGTAAGACTTAACATAAAAGGAGGGATATTTGGGTCATTGGTGATGGGAATGTTGCACTGGTGATGGGAATGTCATTTGATATGACTAAAACTCAACCACAATCATATTTGTAACCAAGGTATTTAAATAAAAAATATTAAAAAATAATATCAACATTAACTCTACAGATTAAAACTGCCATGATAAAATACAAGATCAAATGTGTAAATCATTTAAAGAACTTGCACATTCATGTAATTAGAGTAAAAAGTAACTATCATTAAAAACCATTATAAGCAAATATGAATCAAATAAATGTATTAACTTGTGTAAACACTTTAGTTATTCAGGTTTTCCTGAAATATAAACGTTATTAAATACAGAGTGCTTTTTTTATTTTCTCATATCCTAAATTAGTGTTAATATGTGGACTTAAATATTTTGGTTTTAGATCAAAATGATATAAATGAAATATTTTCTAAACTTTAGGTTAAGTTCAAAAATTTATTTTAAATTTTATAATGTAAACCCCATTTTTTGCTAGAAGATTTTGAGCAAGACTAAACTGTTATTACAGTGATTATAGCATAATTGAAAAAGCAAAAAAAAATAACAAGAGGGACTGGAGTGATAGCATAGAGGTAGGGTATTAGCCTGGCATGCTACCAACCCGAAACAGACCTGAGTCCAATTACTGTCATCCCATAGGGTACCCTAAGCCTGCAGGAGTGATCTCTGAGCACTGAGCCAGGAGTAATCCCTGAGCACCATCAAGTGTGTCCCCAAAACTAAAAAAAATGGAAAAATATAATAAGAGACATTTATCCTCACTTATTTAAAACAGACTTTAAATCATGTGTTAACATTTTTCTTTTTATATTAATTAACCTATAGCAGTAATGAGAATATTTGGTATAATTATGAATGCATGTATTTTTCTATATTATTGACTTACAAAATCTATCAAAATGATTCTCAGTATGTCAGTTATTTTATTTTTATTTTTTATAACTTAACAAGTACAAGATTTATACGTGTATAAATGCCACAGCTTTATATATTTGTGTTAGGGGAAAGATTTGATTATTTTTTAATTTCTGTTAATATTTTATTACAACTAGTGCATCCTAGTACTCTAAAGGATTAATCATTAGGAAATTAAAAACCTGAGTTTTTACTAGAACACTTAGCTGTCAATTTTGAACATTAATAGAATTCATGAGACAAACAAAACTTCCAAGCTGACACATAAAGGGTTAACCTTATTTGTTTTCATTTTTTGTAAAATTACATCTGCAAATTCATGACAGATGATGGATCAGAAGACTGTTATTCAAATATGACATTTAAATCACATCTCTGTTTAGAGTTGGGGATGGCTTTTATATCTTGACAAGATTGGTTATTTACAATCCGAGTTCTATCTCAGGATTCATAAGTTTGGAATCATTCTATATCTCCTTGAAATATTACATTTAGTTTCATGTTTCCTTCCCGTTCACTCTGAGAACTGAATTACTTAGATTGATACGGTATAGTGGAATGAAAATGCCATTTAGATTTCTGAGACTACATTTGAATTCAAACCACACAGAGCACCAGTATATGCTTGCCAAAGCTTTTAACCTCTTTGATTCCTATATTCTGTGCTGAAATATAGGAAGCCTGCATGTATGCCCTAGGTACCTCGGCAAGTTATTGTGAGGCTTATAGTGAAATGAGATAAGGCAAACACACTTTATAAATCATTGTGTTGGTATCATTGTTTCTCAAGCTGTGTTTCCAAGAAAATCACAATTATCTAATGCTCTATTGAAAGAGACAGGATCTTATATGGGCATTTTGATGGGCATTTTTGTTAGAAAGTAGAGGTCAGACAGTATTACTTTGGAGTGATGGTTCAAGTGAATCCATCTCACAATTCTGCATTTGAAAGAGGTAGTTATCTGTTTCAAATAGATACAGGAGTGGCTTGGAACTAGTTTTTTTTTTTTTTAGAAATAGGAACATTTCGGGGCCTGAGTGGAAGCACAGTGGTAGGTCATTTGCCTTGCACGCCGCTGACCCAGAATGGACACAGGTTTGATCACTAGCATCCCATATGGTCCTCGAGCCAGGAGCTAGTTCTAAGTGCAGAGCCAGGAGTAACCCCTGTGTGCCACTGAGTGTGCCCCCAAACAAAAACAAAAACAAAAAGAAATAGGAATATTTCTAATATTTTATTTGTTTTATATAAATAATATATATACATATATAAAATAGTGGCTTGGAACTAGATTTTCTTTGGAAATGGGAATATGTCTAATATTTATTTATTTATGTAAATAATATATATATTTATAAATATTCTTAATATTTCCTTAGAAATAGAGATAGAAATATTTTGAACAATGGTTAAGTGACTATATCCTGGATTGATCTTGTTTCCAGTGGCTTCCTTTACCTGTATTATCCTTCCAAATTTTACTCTGACTTTTGCACACAACCTTCATCTTTAATCTATCTCCAAAAAGTGTCAATAATGAGGGAAGATTAAAAAAGTTACATACTTTAAATATATACATACATCTTATACTCACACAGAATTAACTCTATAAGTCACTATGCACTGAGATATAAAATTTTTTTTTTTTTTTTTTGTTTTTTGGCCACACCCGGTGACGCTCAGGGGTTACTCCTGGCTATGCGCTCAGAAGTTGCTCCTGGCAGGCACGGGGGACCATATGGGAACCGGGGGATCGAACCGCGGTCCGGTCCGTCCTAAGGCAGGCACCTTACCTCCAGCGCCACCGCCCGGCCCAGAGATATAAAATTTTAAAAAGACCCAGACAATGAGTAATATTGGAGACTGTGGTGGGATCCACTTGAAAGATCTCAGCCTGAGAGTTAACTTGTTTTAGAAAATATGGAAAATCACAGATCAAAGTGTCTCTCTTATGAGACTTAGAATAAGCCTATTTCCCTGGGCAAATCTGTGTACCTAATGAAAATCTTTCTGTCTTTGTTAAGAAACAACATTCGTATGTTCAGAACCAGAGATTCACTCTCAATGGCAGTATTGAGGACTGGGTCATGAGACATTTTTGTGGCCAAAATTATTGAGCTTCTTTTAAAGTGCCAAAGCTTAAGCAGTTTGAGGGTGATTTAGTTTAATCTTTGTACAAGGTTGAGAACCTATTCAAGAAAAATCTTACTGGATTCAGTTCCAGAGTAATGGCCTTATTAAACTCTGAAATTCTTCTTCCAAATGAGCAGTCAACATCCTCCTAAAATGTCAGTACTCTTTGGGCTGGGCGCTCTGCCAGGGTTGTGTACCTAGTCATATTGATCTCATATTTAATATAGTTCTTCATATTGCATCGTTATTAAACTGCTTTCTATGTTTTGTTTGCTATTTGAAATCCACTTTCCCCATCTTGCTATCAGGCGCTTGACCGGAGCACAGCAGTTGAGTTTGCAAACACTCAGCTGTAGGATGTAATAACATGAAGACCAGCCAAAGATGTGGCTTAGCTTAAAGCTCAAGCCTTGTCTGCAAGAGACTTGAGTTTGATCTTCAGCACAAAAATATATAAATAAATAAATAAATAGAATACGGAAAAAATATTTCCCAAAATTAAAACACAAAAAATTATAATGAAGTTAGTGTGATCTGGAAGACAGGCTAGCCATGTGCATTCGTGATACTCAAAATACTTTTAGAATATTTCTTAAAATTCCAGGTCAATAAAATTGGAAATGATGGTTGTTGAAGAGATTCTTAAATATAATTAATGAAAAAATTCAGATCAAATATGCAGATCAGGGGCCAGAGAGATAGCACAGCAGTAGGGCTTTTGCTGGGTTTGAATCCCACATTCCATATGGTCCTTCTTGTGCCTGAACTAAGAAATATAAATTTATGAGTGCAGAGCCCGGAGTACCCCTTGACCTCCTGGATATGGCCCCAAAACAAACAAAATATCTAAAGGGGGAGGAATATGAGAATGAGAAACAGGTTTGAGAAAGTGAATGAGCCTCCAAAGATGGAGAGAACCAAGTGAACATCCCAGTGTAAAGTTCAAAAAGCCACAATTCAGAAAGTGGAGATGCAGCAACATGGACTTGGGCAGGCAATCAGGCAACACGGCTGTGCCTCCACTTAGGGGCTGGATCTATAACACAGTGGTGGGGCATTTGATTTGCACACAGCAAATCCAGAATAGACCTGGGTTAGACCCCCCCTCCCCCCCTTTCACTTCTCATATGGTCCCCAAGCCTTGAAAGAGAGACAGGAGCGATTTCTGAGCATATAGCCAGTAGTGATCCCTGAGCATCAAAGGATGTGCCCACTGCCCCCCCCAAAAGGCAAAAAAAATAAATAAAAAGGAAAGAAATATGCAGATCACCACAATGAATTCAGAGAACCTATGTTCAACCCTTTCTCGACCAAGTGCTTATAGAATGCCCTTTGCCGATTTTTTTCCCTTTGTCTAAATGAAAGATTGCAAAATTTATTTAAACTAAAGCCCACTTTTCAGAGAAAAAAAAATAAAGATACCTAGCAATTCTGGGTATTGTTACTTTGTGAATAAACAGAAGATTCTCCAGCTATACCTAAAGCTACTATGAAATATTTCTGTGGACCAGTGCAGCAATCATCTCATTTGATTTCTTTATCCGCTTTTGTGAAAGAGTTCCTAAATTATATTGCACATTTATATTTTGGGACATTATATTGATGGTAACATTTTGAATTCTAAAATAGGTATGGAAATATAGAAGTTGGTAAGAAGGTTATGAACCTGCTTTCTGAATCTTGGATTACATGGGGAAAATAAATAAACAAGTGAATAACTGTGATTAAAGGCTTGTTTTTCTGTTGGTAAAGACTGTGAAAGAAATAAATAGGTATTTAGAGAGGGGTGCTCGAGTAAAATGTTCATTTGAAGCAAGGGAATTAGAGAACCCTTTTCTGAGGAAATATTCTCTAAGGGCACAATGGAAGCTAAGAAGTAATTAAAGAAATCTATAGCTTTATTGTTCAACAAGATAAATTTACAGTGAGAATACTGATTGGTTGGAAACATAAAAACAGATTGTAATTGAGGATCAGATTATAGATACATTTCAAGAATTATAGGATGTGTCTACTTTGCAAACTCTACCTATCAAATAAGAACCTGGAATTATTTATAACTACAGTTCTGAGCAAAGAAAATTCAAACCATTTTAGACATTTTTAAGCAGTAATGTCATTGTATATTTGTGGTTACTGTGTAATCTTGTATCTGTAGATTGAAGAATTTTAGTTACCAAAATAATTTAAGACAGATGTTTGTGATTTAAGCCTGGATATTTCAGAGAATATGAGAGCATATATAATTTTAAGTGCTAGAAATACTAAGAAATATAACTTGATGATAAAATTTGTGTTGTTATAACAACAAATATTTATGTTTAGTGTTGATGGACTGTCATATTAAGAGAAATGTAAAAATTCAAACACAAAGCATTTCTCTGTTGGTAGACTAACTTTTATGTTATAAAATAAAATAAAATGAAACTGTAGAAACCATGTCTATATAAATAAAGAACGTTAAGTCAGTAAAAATGCAAATGGAAAAATTTTCAGTATTTCTTGTTCAATCACTGGAAACTTTTCAAATACAGAACTGAACTTTATTCCCATTCAACAAAATTGAATGATTCAAATAAAATAATTAAAGAAAATTATTTAAATGATTTAAATAAAATAATTCAAATAGAATAATTGATGTAATAATAGTAGTAACTGAGTTGAAATATTTAAATTATTTAACTGATATAAATGAAATAATTCAAGTTGAATAAATTATATAAATAAAATAATTACTAAGATAATAAATATGCTTATAATTATTTACTATCATATTAAAAATAAAATTTCTTAGAGCTAAATGCATCATTTAGATGTCTCAATCCTTCTTTTTTTCAGTCTACAAGCAAATGGAGGTGATCTGATATTACATTGGGTAGTGATATTACATTTGTTAGGGTGATACTCCATAGGGTAATGTAATTACCTTGCAAATAATTGATTCAATTATTTCAATTCCTGAGACTTCATTTGCCTCCAAACATTGCCAGAATATGATCCCGTGTACAGAGTAGGAGTAAGCCCTGAGTACTACCAGGTGTGACCTTAAAAAAAAAAAAAAACACAACAACTCTGTCATTATTATTAAAATAATACCAAAAACATAGTAAAAGCAGCCAAATCAGAGTATATTTATATTTCCTTTAAAGTTTGAAAAAGATAAATTAACATTAATGTTGATATATAAATTCTCATTAACTGATGTGCTGTCATCAATAATAAGACTTATTGCATGTATAATTGCATATCTTGAATGTTCTTTTGGTACGGGCAAATATGACCTTTTGTGTTCTGGACTCACTCCTGCCTCTGCTCAGGGATAATTTCTGTTAGTGCTTGGGAAACTATATTTGTTGCTAGGGATGAAGCAAGCATATACAGTGTCGAAGTGAAGCAACACATTTCCTATACTATCTCTCTGATTCCTATGTACCATGTTGTACGTGGAATTAATTCATGGCTTTATTTTTTTACATTTTGTCTTTTTTGAGGGAGTCACACCCAGCAGTGCATAAGAATGGCTTTTAACTTTTTGCTCAGGAAAACTCTCTTGGTAGGTCTCAGGGGACCATATGTGATGCTGTGTATACAACTGGATTTTGCCATGTACAAGGAAAGTGGCCTATGGTATTATACCAATACTGGAATTATTTTCTCTGAAAAATCTAAGTCTTCTGGTAAAATATGTAGGAAGAAACATGTCAACACACCCACCTTGATGTATTTAGAATTGTTTGATTTTGTAATTATTCTGCTGGAGATTAGAAGCATATTAAAAGCCAATGGTTGGGGCCCGGGAGATAGCATGGAGGTAAGGCATTTGCCTTTCATGCAAAAGGTCATCAGTTCAAATCTCGGTGCCCCATATGGTCCCCCGTGCCTGCCAGGAGCAATTTCTGAGCATGGAGCCAGGAGTAACCCCTGAGCACTACCGGGTGTGACCCCCCCCCCCAAAAAAAAGCCAATGGTTAAGATTTTCAAAATACTTTGCCTACATTACAAAAAAAGTTATCCATCCTATAAGTCGCTTCTTAGCAGCGCTTAGAAGTGTCAGCTAATATTCTTCTAGATCTAGATACCAAAGACATTTGTGCATAATTAAAAAAAATCTCTCCTGTGCATAGTCTCTCTGAATGTTAAATTTATTCTTTGAGTGATTATAAAATGAAAGTCTAAAGGAACATTTAAAATATTTACATATTTCCTATGGTATGTTTCAGGCTTCATTGGTTGTAGTTTTCCTTAGGGAAGTCCTCATTTATGAATGGTATCGGATTGCATGTTAGAAACTGAACTAGTACATCAATATCGAACATTTAAGAAAGTTTGAACTGTGTCCACAATGTGTTATTGGGATCTCTCAAGAAAGATGGAAAGTTCTGTTTTTTCTTTTGGCCACACCCAGTGACACTCAGGGGTTACTCCTGGTTCTGCGCTCAGAAACCTCTCCTGGCTTGGGGGACTATATTAGATACTTGGGATCGAAACTGTGTCTGTCCTAGGTTAGCGGCATACAAGGCAAACACCTTACCACTAAGCAACCACTTTAACCCCAAGATGATAAGTTCTAGGGGTCAGAAGTATAGAGATGTTTTGCATAATCAAATAATTGTATAAACTCTCCCCAAATAACCTCTATGAACACTATAGAAACACTTTGACACATTAATTTTCCAAATTATAATATGCTGAAGAACACTTTTTGTCAGTTTCTTTTATCACATTTATTTAGAATGCTCTTTTATTCCATTATTGTCCTATAATGAGTATTTTGATAGTTGAAGAATGACCCTCTTGATTGGATTTAATAGATAATGAATTTCTATTAACTCTAGTGAATACTATGAAAGACCAAAGTGTCAGAAATAGAATATGGCATTTAATATCTCAGTCTTGTTGAACATTTCATGTGTATGATACATTGACTGATGGTTACTTTAGTTTAATTTAGGAGTCAGCTCCACCCTAGAAATTAAAATTTACAAGAGAGTTATAAATATTTGTTACTTTCAGTCATGAGACTATGTGTAATTCTCTTGTGGAGATTATAATATAGTAAAGAAATTTAAAAAAACTTATTCTCTTTAAATGATAAAAATAAGAAAGACATCAGACAAAGCAGACTAAAAGGAGATTGTGTTAGAAAATCCTTCGGGGGCGGGGGGACGGATGGTGGCGCTGGAGGTAAGATGCCTGCCCTGCCTGTGCTAACCTAGGACGGACCACAGTTCGATCCTCCGGTTCCCCGTATGGTCCCCCATGCCTGCCAGGAGCGACTTCTGAGCGCATAACCAGGAGTAACCCCTAAGTGTCACTGGGTGTGGCCCAAAAATAAAAAAATATATAAAAAAAAAAAAGAAAATCCTTCGGACATTTTAAGAACATCTAAGAATTAAGACACAAATGTGAAATAACAAAAAAGTGATCAGCTGTTTAAATGTCCTTGATTTACTATCAAATAAAACCAAAAACCAATTCTTGGATATAACATTGTGTAGATTGATGATTCTATCAAGAACAAAAAATTAAAAAAAAAAAAGAACATAAAGCTTGAGTGACGTCTTTAGAGCAAAATGCTGACTAGAGGGGATATAAATGATGAAAAAGAAAGCAAAGCATATAGAAAGTACAGTTAATAAATCAATTCAAAGTTTTTGTTCAAGAAAATATAGATTGAGACAATTGGTTAATATTGGCATGAAATAGGGAATTTGGAAAATTACATATATTCATATATAGAAGAATTAACTACATTAAGACAAAAATCATGAAAAATCCATAGAGAACAATTAATAGTGATATATTCCTTGAATATTATATAGACAAATTGACTCCTTGGTACTTAAACACAGAGGAAATTTAGTGATCACTTTAAATGAGAAAACAAATGGAAATAATGTGGATTTTCAGAAAGCTATGGTTGGAGCATAATAATGTCTCTGCAGAGAGCATATATGATTAAAAACTCTTAATAAGATGGGAATCAATGGAACTTTACTCAATATATTCAAAGCCATTCATCATAAGCCTGTGGAAACATTATACTCAATCGGAAAAATTAATTCCTTTAAACTAAGATCTGGCACAGGAAAGGGACACCCATTGGCACTCCTTTTATTCAATATAGCACATGCTTTGAACAATGTTAGTGACAAAATAAAGAAATTGAACAAGGAGTTAAATTATTTTTTGTTTTTTTGAAGGGTCACACCGGGTGGTGCTCAGGGGTTACTCCTGGCTCTATGCTCAGAAATTGATCCTGGCAGGCTTGAGGGACCATATGGGATGCCAGGAATTGAACCATTGTTTATCCTGAGTCAACCGCATGCAAGTCAAATATCTTCCCATTATTCTATCCGTTCCAAGGAGTTAAACTTAATCAGTGATACTGTTTAGTCAAATGATTATTTTAAGTGTTTGATAATGATGTATAACCAGTAAACCTAATATGTGACTTCAGTGAATATGTATGCAAGGAAACATTTTCAGTAATGATAAACAGGTTATAGTCATATGAAGAAAGATGGCAAGACTTCTAGGCTACAGATTCAAAATGGATAAAGGGCATGTAAAAGTGGTATGATAAAGTAAAGGTCTCAAAGACTAGATATAGATATAGATTGTGAGGAACTGCCAAGGATTTCTACATTTGCAAATATAAAGGTCCTGTTCCCTGTATTTAAAATACCAGAAATCTGGGACAGATATATCATACAGGGGTTAAGATGCACGGCTTTTATGTGGTTATTCCAGTTCAATTCCTGGTATTCACAGAATATCTGTAATCTGTAAGAAACACCTGGATTAAACCCTGAGCAAGTAAAGACAAGTAAGTCTTAATCATGCCCAACACCTTTATGAGTGTCATTAGGTATTAATATCAACAGTACCAATATACAGGCTTTAATTTAACTAAATGCATGGGACACCATTCATTGAAATTTTACAAGTGCACAGCAATTTCAAAGAAAGAGAAAATTTCATTTTTTGAATAAGGAATCAATTACTTGTGCTTTTTAAGAATTCTAAAACTGAAAAAAAAATGTAGGTATGATTTAGAATCTTAACTAATTAAAACTATTTTGACAGTTGAAATCACACTGAATTTGGATTGGGAAGATAGAAAATTATCATTGAAGTGCTTTGTAATTGAATCATTTTATCAATGAAATGAAGAAATAATTTTATATTAAGTGATTCATAAATTTGACAACAGTATTGAAGTTATCTCAGTTCTTCATATGAGTTTAATAACTTTTATATCTTACTACTTGAATATTTCATCATTAGAGTTCAGAGTAAACCGAATCATGGTGGAGTTAAACATTTAAATTATTTTTGTTAAGTTATTTTTCCTGAAAAGCTCTTGATAATTTTTATCCACAGATTTATTAATTTTAATCACAAATTTATCAGCTATTCTTGGTCTTTGGGTTTTCTCAGACACTTTTTTTCAATTTACTTTGAAATTGACTTCCATATTAAACTTCTGAAATATTTTAAGTATGGATTTTTGTTTGATACTGCATTTTATTTAATATTTGGATGAGTATGGAAACATTTGCAACTGTGATCTCTAAATCTTGGGTCATAAGTGACAGTGGTTAGAGTCGATTCCTGACTTTGTAAATAAGCATGACTTTGATGGGGCTCAAGGACCACATGTGGTGCTGGGGATTAAACCTGGGTCACCTTTGCAAAGGCAAATCTCTATACTGTCTCTGTGGCTGGTATGGCTGAAATATATTAAATCTTACAGGATGTAAGCAATGTTCAATTATTATTAGGACATTTCTGAAAATGCAATTTACATGTATAAATTTGAATACCTTATTTCCATTTTAAACCTCTAGATAATCAAGATATGAAATCTTTACACTTACTTTTTCCTTTTTTTGTGTTTTTGTTTTTGTTTTTGGTCACACCCAGCAGAGCTCAGGGGTTACTGCTGGCTCTATGTTCAGATATCGCTCCTGGCAGGCTCCGGGGACCATTGGGGGTGCCAGGATTCAAATCACCATTCTTCTGCATGCAAGACAAATGCCTTACCTCCATGCTGTCTCTCTGACCCCTTACTTTTTCCTTTTATCCATTTATTCTTATTCTACTCACAAGGTTTTTTTTTTATATAGCTGAACAGAAATTCTCAGATAGTAACTACCTAATCAATAATTCCTTCTTGATTGATAGGAAAGAAGAACATGGAAAACTGCTGTGAAACATTCAGGAGAGACTTCTCTGTCATATGCTAGTTTTTGTAGGAGGAGGAGATATTCTATCTTTAATATTAAATATACTTCACCTTCAAATTATTTTTTCTCTTTCCCCTTATCCTTTAACATTATATTATGAATCTGATTCTTTGGGAGCATTTGAATGTGTATGTGCATGTCTCTAACGTCTTGTTCTACATTTAACTTTACAATATGCTTCTTAAACAATTAAAAGTGGACACTTTGAGTTGGAGAGAGTTAATTGAGCTAAGTTCAAGCTTCAGTTGTTGAAGTTGTGATTTTGATTACATGGTACCCCAACTATTTGGGGGAGTGACCCACTGAGCAGAGAGCTGTAAAGTCCTGTGAGCACCATTCTACTTTTGACCTCAAACTTAACAAAACAAATAGAAATAAGAAAGCATTCTTTATCATTAGTTTCCTGAGTTGAATTTGCAGCCTTTCAAATTTTCAGGAATCTGTCTATGTAACTTTAAATAGATTGTTGAATACTGTTGTTCTACTTTCAGCATTCATATGTGAGATAATCATTATATGTTGTTTTAGAATAAATCAATAATATTGAATCATATTTGACACATGCTGAATTTTTAGTTGTTTTCTGCAAAGGTTCTGGTCTTTTGCTCTTCACCTCTCTTATTGCATCTGAAACGTTCTTCCATCCAAGTTTCTGCTTCAACAGTGATTTGCTCACCAATATTAATCTACCACAGAAAGTTAGAATGCTTACAGTTCCAGTAAATGATAGGCAAGTGAAAACCCAAGATTAAGAAGTGTGAATATAATATAAAAATTCAACATAATATGTTTGGTTGATTGCATATGCAACAGAATGCATGTGAATAGGAGATAAGACCTTAGTTACAAAACTCATCATAAAACATCACACAGAAGTGTCAGCTTGATATATCAGGGCCTTTCTTGATTTAAAGTCTATGCAGCCTAACATTAAAAACCATATGGATAGTTACAATATCTGTGTTTCATATTCCAAAAACTATGCTAAGATCTAATCATATTTTAATTTATTTGTTAATCTTACATTCATTCATGTATTAACAAGAGCATGCCTGTACTAGTTAAGTTAGGAAATAAGAAGCCCTGGATATCTAAAGCTTAATCATGTTTCTGAAGATCTAACACATAGCCACCAACATGAAAAATGTATTGACGGGGGCCGGGCAGTGGCGCTGGAGGTAAGGTGTCTGCACTAACCTAGGACGGATCGCGGTTCGATCCCCCGTTTCCCCATATGGTCCCCCGTGCCTGCCAGGAGCGACTTCTGAGCGAATAGCCAGGAGTAACCCCTGTGCGTCACCGGGTGTGGCCCAAAAACCAAAAAAAAAAAATGTATTGACAAACAAATGTCATTAGTATGTAGAATGTGCAATGAATGTTTCCTGTCAATGGTAGACTATTTCATCTTAGACATCTGCCCTTAAACAAGTCCACAACCACAGTTATAGTAAGTTTGTTCATTCTGAGAGCTTGCTTCTATTTCTCTTAGAAATGATTTGAGCCAGTCTTAGGAGTATAAGCCACTTCTATTGCCTAGGTTTTGTGGCATTATTTTTACATGCAATATGGAACATTTAGTTAGCCACACTGACTCTACTTCAGGCCAACTAAACCTAAATAATGAAGTAATTTGACTAAAATACCTGTTTTTGTTTGTCTGATATTTAAGAAATAATCCATGATTATAAGTATGAATTTTTATTTTTTGTTTTTTGGGTCACACCTGGCAGTGCTGAGAGGTTACTCTTGGCTTTATACTCAGAAATCACTTCTGGCAGGCTCAGGGACCATATGGGATGCCAGAATTTGAACCATCGACCTTCTGCATGCAAGGCAAATGCCTTACCTCTATGCTATCTTTCCGGCACTAATTTATTCTTTTATTGTTATTTTTGGAGGACACATCAATCTATCCAAGTTCTGTGTTCAGAGATCACTTCATGTTGTGCTGTGTGTGTTTTAATGTATTGACTACCATTCTTTTGAATTTTATAGAAGCTTAATTCTACTAGAAAATGAAGGATAAATGACCAAAGTCTGAAAAAAATGGGAAGAAAATGTTACTGATCTTTTTCAAACTCATTTTGATTTGTAGAATGGCCTATGACTAATGCATGACTTCAAAACTATAGTGGGTCAATAGTTCCTTTGTGATGGTTTGGGTGAGGTTACAGGAAACATATGGATGAAATATAGCAGAATCCTCTCTGAATTTGTCAGTGATGTTAATTAGCAGATTTGCAGGTTTATAGTGTGTATTCAGCTACCAAATTTTTATTGCAATATTAATTGTAACCTCTTAAATCCCCAGGCCTATCCTCCATTGCTTCCTTATATTTTGCTCTGTTTTGCTATTCCTTGAGACTCATTCTTTAAATACATTATATTACTTGCATGCACGTATAATACATCTGGGTCTATGGTGTCCTATGTTCAACAGAGGGTTTAGAAAAATAGTTTTCTTCATGTAAAATCGATCAATTATTTGACAAATTCCAAATAAAAAAGATAAATATCTTTGACCTTGTCTGGGACTCCCATATTTTATTCTGCTTAAACACAAACATCTTTTTATAAAAATCTTCTTTGCCAGGCTCTCTTCTAAATGTTTGGAAACATTCGTGTTTTTATATCCATAGATTCTAGTACTGAAAAATATATATTAGCGGGCAGCACATTTAGTAGACTCCTCTTTAAGCAGTATTTTCTTTTAAATATGTTGAATGCAGTTTAATTTGATTTAAGTGTCTTTGGACTGTAGGCATTGGAAACCATGGGAGTTCTTTGCAGGTGATCTGGGGAAGCTTTTGTCCTCTTAACAGTGTTTGGCTATAGCTGAGCTTCTCCATGGAAATAAATCATCCAACACTAGACTTGGCATGCTGTGTTTTTAGGAGCGCTGCATGATCAAAGAGCGAGTTGTGTAAATAAATGGATTTATCTCAAATAAACACAATAAAATAAAAAAAAGATTTAATAGACATGAATTTTTTGTAGGCTTAGTGGTGAAATTCTCCTTGTAGAGGCTCAGATTCACAATAAAGCAGAGTTTAGAAAAGGCATCCCCTCCCATGTGACAGAGACAAAACAGACTCATTTTATTTCCAAACTCAATAAGTACTGGTTTATATCATGCCAATTGTTCAGAATTGTTCAGGAATAAATTGAGGATCAATTCCTCACTTATTTTCTTATCCATGTAGGATTCATAAATGTTTTTCCTAAAAATAACTAATATACATAACATAGGCAACCTTTTTTCTTTCTGTAACAGAATGCATTGACCGGTGGCACTCTTCAAAATATGAGCTTGCTAAATCAGCATATATCTCAGTCAACTTTTAATATGTTTTTGGCAAACAAAAATATTTTGTGATGTTCTAATAGCCAAAATTCTGCTTGTTTCTGTATATTTAAATAATCAATAGAGCACAGTGACTAAGAGTTTAATATCTATCTAGTGATGCAGATTTACTCACTGAATTCAACTTATGAGCCCACTAGTATAACCTTCAGATTTGAGCAATCATAAGTTAGTCAGCTCTATAAAACATGTATGAGGCAAAACTATCTCATGGAACCTTGTTAGGTTGAATGAATTATAACTTGAGTGGATTGTGACATAAAATATGTTAAATGAAGTTTGGAATGCAAATTCTTGTGACGTATAAATTCTTTTGCAAATTAATTACAAAGTCAATTCTCTGCACTATATCACTGCATATTTTCTATATATCATTGATTTCTTTAGCTAACCCAGAGATCAAACTGGTTATGTAAAACAAATGATCAAAAATGCTATCCTTTTTCAGGGAATAGTAGTGGTTTATTTTCTGGTCTCTTCTGGGAGAAAATTGTCTGTTAAGAGATAATTTTCAAAGATTAGTGTTTCAGATAGTTGGGTTAACTCAGTGCAACAAGCATATCCAGTATACACATGAGCAGTATTCACCTGTTTTCGAGGACTTGCATGAAGTAAGGAAAACTAATGTGAGCTTAAAACTCATCTGTTGGGTCCTGAGTAATCATGTCCTAAAAACTCATATGTTATAAAACTTTATGGTTGGATTAACTCGGTATAGCAACATGATAATAATAGAAAGCTTTTGTAGTTAGTCTGTGTGGGTAATGCCCAGTAAACATTAACTATTACTATTATAACTGTTAATAGTACTTTGCCACTACTACTTCAAAACTCTGCTGCTTCCTTTTCCACACTCACCACCGTCGTCACTTTTTTTTTCCCTCTGCTCATGGATTGGGAATATTTATTTTTTGTTGTTGTTGCTTTTGGGCCACACATGGTGACACTCAGGTGTTACTCCTGGCTATTCACTCAGAAGTCGCTCCTGGCAGGCACGGGGGACCATATGGGGAACCGGGGGAATCGAACTGCGGTCCGTCCTAGGTTAGCACAGGCAAGGCAGACACCTTACCTCCAGCGCCACCGCCCAGCCCCTGGAATATTTTTTAATAATATCTTTAATTAAGCAACATGATTACAAACATGTTTGTAATTGGGTTCAATTATAAAAAGGAACACCCCTCTTCACCAGTGCAATCTTCCCACCACCACTTCTCCTCACTTATCTCCCCCCCAAACCTTGATTGTATTTGATTGTCATTCTACTTCTCTCACTCACTACCATTGTCAAGATAGTTGTCAATGTAAATTTTTTTTTGATTTTTATTGTGACTGAAGTTCATTACACAGAATTATTTATGGTACATAATGACAATGAACGAAGGGCAATCTCACCACCAATGTTGTCCTCCCTCCACTTCTGTTCCCAGCATGTCTCCCATATCTCCCTCCTTACCTCCCCGCCACCCCAGAATACAAGTGTAACTGGTCTCCACTTTACATCTTGTTGTAGGTTGGGTATCTATTCTGTTTGGTGTTCCAGTCTGGTCATTTTTTATTTACAATACATGCTCATATGACTGGTCCTGGTAACATCCTTTTCTCCCCTCAATTTATGAGGCTGAATGGTTCAGGTTATGCTATTCTGTTTGAGATTAAAAAAGGTTAAGGAAAGGAGAAGAAAACATTTGGTATCAACTACTAAAAAAAATGAAATTTAAAAATCACCGAATAATATCCACAAGAGTGAAAAAAAGGGGGGGCAGAAAAAAAAGATTGAAAAAAAAGTGGAAGATAAAAAGAGAAGGAAAATAATATCAAAAACAGACAAAAATAAAAAAAAAA
>PVKC010022980.1:0-17431 GCA_004027635.1 Crocidura indochinensis
AGGGAGGGAGGGAGGGAGAGAGGGAGGGAGGGAGGAAGGAAGGAAGGAAGGAAGGAAGGAAGGAAGGAAGGAAGGAAGGAAGGAAGGAAGGAAGGAAGGAAGGAAGGAAGGAAGGAAGGAAGGAAGGGCCTCAAAAACTTCCCTGATAAAACTAAGCAAAACCCTACAGCTTGAAATCCTTCTTATCACTGAAGTTTCTATCAACTTTGGTTTGGTTTGGTTTGGGGCCACACCCAGCAGTGCTCATGGGTTACTTCTGCTTCTGCTCAAGGACTATTCCTGGGGATCTTGGGGGACTATACAGGATGCCAGGAATTAAACCTGTGTCAATCGCATACAAGGCAAATGCTCCACCCTATCCAACCTTCAACTTTTATTTAAAGTGATTTGAGAGTCAACAGTGTTCTCTAGTAATGAGAGAATGTGTTTTTATTAGTTTTATCTGTTATAAATAAACAATATTCAGAATATCATCTCTTTTTACTGCATGTGTACATATTTTCTCTTTACAGACAGTCATAAAAAAAGTGAGGAAATAGATTAAAACTTCAAATGGGCAAAATTGTGACACTGAACTCTCCAAAGCAGCAAAACAAGTGAACTCTGTGTTAGCTAGTGGGGAAAGTGACCAGGAGCATCCAGTCAAAGAATATGACAAAAACAATGAGAGTAGCAAAGGGCACCACCTTAAAAATTCAGCCTCACAGCAGCCAAAGTAGTTCCAGATTTTCCTCCTTAACAGATGAAAGTGGGAACCACAAATTTTACTGCCAGCCAGCAGATAAATGAAAAAACAGAGAAATGTAAGCCCGGTTATAAAACCAGCCTCTGCTGAACTTTCCCCAAGTTTTCCCAGCTGAAAAAACCCACACCTACATATTCAAAAACACACTGTTACACAACCACACCTCACCTGTAGCCCCCAGTCCCATTTTGCATGCATACACACACACACACACACACACACACACACACACGCACACGCGTTGCGTCCCTCTCCCATCACTGCTCTAGCTGCCCAGGCTTGGCCTCTCTGTACTGAGAAGGCTCATTCATATCTGTCTAACAGACTAGACCAAGTACCTGCCTGCAGTTATCCCTCCATAAATATTTGCTTAATTTTCTTCGATCTAACCAAGGACAAAACAAGAGTTAGGAATGGAGAAGAAAGTGGCACCAAGAGTCTGAAGAGCAAAAACTGATCCAAAGAAGAGACATAGTAAAAGCTGATGTCCACAGAGCAAGGGATGAAGCCTCAAGACAGGATATGTTTGGAAAGAATGATGACCAAGAGCCCCTGTGAACAAAGGCTATGAGGAGAGGGGTGCTTTGCTGTCAAATCTGTCCACTGCCCTGTCCATACATGGAGTCAATTTACAGAGAAGAATATGTAGAGCCCAAATCACAGAAACGATGATTCAAGAAGGTGCTTTGAACAGGAGATAGGAGATAGTAGGCAGAAGGGGAGTCTGGAAGACTTGGGAGTCCAGGGATGATGACTGATGCACTTGTTAGAAGGCTGTGAGCACCATATAAGCAAATGGACCCAGATTTGCCAAGCAACAGTGAAACTGAAAATGGCAGAAGCAGGAAATTCCTGATAACCCCCAAATCCTTGTCCCATAATACAACCCTGAATTAACATCAGTTTCAGGGAAGCATCTTTAAAACATGAAAGATGGAAAACAAAAACACTTCATCCACCTTCTTACCAATAGTAAAACAGCCCAGCTCCACAACTAACTTGAAAAAGAACATAATGCCAGTAAATTTTCCAGAGGACTGGTCCAGTCTAGAACCTAGGATCGTCTCAAAATGGGGCTGAACAGATTCCTCTTTGTTCCTGAAGACACAGTAGTTGGCAGTCACACCTGATACCCTTCAACACAGAAACTGCCCAGCTCCTCAAGTAAACTTCATCAAGCTGCCAAACCAGCAAGTCATTCCTGGTCACCTCCAAATTTCATAGTACTGTCAGCCCAGAATGATCAAAGCAAATCTGATGGGGAAATTGCATAGAAGACCACCAAGTCCCTTGAGCAAAAACAGTAAGACAGAAGATTCAATAAGCACAACCAGCCCAGTAAATCCTGAGACATTGAATTTAATAACACCACTGTGAAATACAATTATCAAAAATTGACTTTTACTGGTCTAAGTTTTGATAATTCCATTTGTCTCTATTTGTTACAAACAATATGAAGTAAAATTATATGTGTCTGCTAAAAAGCAGGCTGGCATGGTGGGTGGAGAACTGGGAACATTTGGTGGAGAGGTCACACTGGTGTTGAAACGTTAAATGCAGGTAGGGCATTTGCCTCACATGCAGCCAACCCAGGTTCATTCCACCCCCAATTCCAGATGGTTCTATGAACCTGTCAGAAGTGAACTCTGAGCACAGAGTCAGGAGTAACCCCAGAAACAATTGAATTATGAATAACTTGTTACATCACAGTGTCATAATAAAAAATGTTTTCATGAAAAACAGGCACCCAAATCTGGTTCTTCCCCACTATCCATGACCCTTCTTCCAGCACTTTCTGTGGACTTCCTTAATAGTGTCAGGCTGTTCAGGTGATTCTATGCCATCCACCACATTGACTGCCTCCAATTCAATCTCTCTCTCTCTGCTTCTCTGGAGAATGTGCCCGTCCTTGCCTTCCTCTGACATCCTTAAGGTCTAGGTCATCTCACAAAATATAACAGTTGCTATATTTTACTGCATAATCGTTGCCGCTGAATAATTGTCACGCAGCTCTGTTTTCCATTTTATATAAGTCCAAAAACTGGTTTATGACCTTCTGTTGTGTAATCGTCATATGGCACAATTGTTTTTCCCACTACTTAAAGGGGAAACAGCAGCAATCATTCATTCACCAGTGGCATATGTACAGGTATATGTACAGTCTCGCACACCGTGAGCCTAGTCTTCTCCAGGCACACACATTGTGAGTCTGTGTAAGCAGACCCTTCCGCCAACACTGGCTTGTTTCTACAAGTGGATGATGAGCTATGAGCACCAATAAATGCCCGCTGGAAAAATGAAGTTACTGTCTTTAGAATGGTTATGCAGGTGGGTAACGAAGAGTTGGGACCCTACACCACATGAAACTGTAGCCAAAAGTTTTGAAAAGAGGAACTTTAATACATTCAATCGATTGGAAGATGACATTCTGTGACAGATTGGCAAAGTAAACAAATGTTTTAATAAATAGCACTAAGAACAGTGCATCAGATAACAAGACCAATGATAGTGGCAAAGAATTGCAGTGGGAGAGATTCCATTTTGCAAGTCCATACTTCTCTGTGGTGAATTTTCTCATGTGTAACATTTCTACTATAATACACAAATCAGTAGTTGCTAATATATTACTTTTTATGATGACTATTACCCATAGAATAATGTCTATTGAACTATCATAAATGATATGTGTAAATTTAGAATAATCCACTTTAATGTACATTTCTGAGTATCTTATGCATCATAATCTTACAATAGCGAAATAAATTTAGTAATACATGATTGTTAGGGCTGGAGTTATAGCACAGTAGGTAGGGTGTTTGTTTTGCATGCAGGCAACCCAGGTTTGATTCCAAGTATTCCATTCAGTACTGTGAGCCTGTCAAGAATGATCTGTGAGCAGAGTCTGGAGTAGCCCCAAAGCACTGCCGGGTGTGTCTCCAACACAAAACAAAACAAAACAACAACAACAAATATATATATATATATTCTTAAATTATACTGGCACTATTTTACAAAAGCTTCAATAATTAGTGCATTCTTTTTTTTTTTTTTGCAAAGAAAAAGATGGCTTAAAGTCTCCAATTTAATAGTGAAATACAGCATTATTTCCATTTTTCTACTTCCAGAGGGTCCTCTGGGTCCTCCTTGTCTCACTCAGCTTTTTCCTTTTACTCTTCACACTTTGGTTTGTTCCTCGAATCAGAAAACCCAACTCTGTTTTTTTACCTATTTGGGTCTGTGTGTACTTTTTATGGTATACTTTGCTCATAAAGAGTATCTAACTGCATCGATCTGTTTCTTCTCTTTCAGGTTTTATTTCTACTGACTATATATATCTCACAGTTTATTCAATGATTGTTTGAGTTTATCTTCATTTACAAATCAGTGTAAAACTTTTGTGTGTGTGGTTTTTTTTTTTTTTTTGGTTGTTGTTGTTATTGTTCGTTTTTGTTTTGAGGCAGAACCTGGAGGCACTCAGAATACTCCTGGCTTTGCACTCAAAATCACTCCTGGCTAGCTCAGGGCACCATATGGGATGCTGGGGATCAAACCCCAGTTGGCCACGTACAAGGCAAATGCTCTACCTATTGTGTTATATCTTCATTCCTATCAGTGTAAAACTTTTGGTCCACCCCACGCTCCCATTCAAAGATGATTAATTGTGTTCAAGGGTGTATGTAGCTCAGTGGTAGGACACTTGTTTTGCACATGCGAAACTCTGGGAGACTTGTGTTTCACCCACTTTGAAATCCCTTCCCAGCTCTCACTCTTACTTTAGTAGGAAAAAAAAATCAAAACACCATTTCCCTCTTTCTGGTATCAACTCTGAAATAACCTGCATTGTTTTTCAGCATTTGTTCAAGTTTAGAAAAAAAATCCATCAAAACTGATCTAAATGTTCTCAAATTTCAGCACATTTTGCTACTTCTTTTCCAAGTTATTATTTGTAGGTAATTTTTACTTTTCTCTCAAATCTTCCACAACTGATTATCCATCCTAAATTTGGCTTTGCCATCTTTCAAATTTTACTCACAAACTCTTCCACTTTAAGACAAGATTATTCTCTTATTCCCAATTTACCTTCTCTCCTATTTTTCAGAGAAAGCTAAAATGTTCAAGGGATATCTTCAGGCAGTTTTGCTCCATAGTCTACAGGAAGTCATTTCACATGTGTTCTTCAACTCAAATGTTACATTTCTTTCAACTACAATTTTCTTAATTGGCTTGAAAACAGTATGACTTAATTTTACTTGTTAAAGCTAAAATGATCAAATACACACACATACTTTATTCAAGAAAGAAAACTACTTCAAGGACATACAACTTGGAAAATCAGTAAAATAAAACAAAAATTTTAAAAAGTACTAAAATCTTCTTTACAATAAAAGATAATCAGTATTCTAGAGAGAAAGTTCAACAGACTACACAGGCATATTTTGGCACCACATGACCCATAAGGTACAGCCAGGAGTGATCCCCAAACTGTAAACAGGGAGTGATCCCTAAGCACTCTTCAGTGTGAGCACAAAAAAATAAACAAACAAATAAATAATTAAAATTAGTTCTTTAGAGAGAAAAATAAGAAATGTGTTATGTAAATAAAGTTCTCCATTGCCAAAAGGGAAGTCTAGACCAGAAACGATATACACCAGGTAAGACTTTGCATGCAGTCAACCTGGGTTTGATTCCCAGAATCCCATATGGTCTCCACTGAGCCCCACCAGGAGTAGTCCCCTAAGCACAGTTGAAAATGGCCAAAAAATTGTTTAATACAAGGAGGAATACTTTAAATATATTTTATGATGCCAACATTTTTCTGGTACCAAAAACCAGACAAGGACATCATACATATGAAAAAAAAATCAACAGACCAATATCCCCTAATTAGAAAAGAGGCAAACACACTCTCAACAATATCCTAGCAAACTGAATTTGACAAAACATTTTACAAAAGATTATACATCATGACCAAATAGTACTTACACCAAGTAAGGGGAGCTCACACAAATCAAAACAGTAATACCATACAATAAAAAGAAAGAAAAAAATCATCTGCAAATATCAATAGATGAGGAGAAAGCATTCAATCAGTCTCAATCTCCATTAACAATAAAAAACTAAATAACATAGGGATAGATGGAACATATCTTAACATAATAAAGGATATATGTTATAAACTTATAGTTATATCCTTATGAATGAAATGAATATACTCATGAATAAGTGAAATAGAAAACTAAAATTCTTAATATGAAAAATGAGACAAAGTTTCTTTTGTCTCATTTCTATGTTCACCATTTTATTTAATTTAGTACAAGGCTTTCACCAGATCAATTATAAAACACAAATAAGTTAAAAAATACAGATGGGAAAAAAGTAAAACTATTATTATTTTTAGATATATATTAGCCCCTAAAAACTGGTTTATAAATCTAATAGATGGAGTAATAAACAGGTTGGAGTTTTTATCTTTGCAGGAGACATAGGTTTGATCATTGGTATCAAGTGTTCATCGAGTACTGATTCAGGAGTAGCCCCTGAACACAGGTATAATTTCGAAACAACAACAAAATTCTATACATAAATCTGTTGCATTTTTAGGTACAAATCACAAACAGAAAGGAATTAAGAAAAATACCACTTATAATTTTTTCCAAAATAAATTAATATTTAGTAATATGTTTATCAAAGAAAATATATTACAGAAAGGAATTAAGAAAAATACCACTGGGGCCGGAGAGATAGCATGGAGGTAAGGCATTTGCCTTTCATGCAGAAGGTCATCGGTTCGAATCCCGGTGTCCCATATGGTCCCCTGTGCCTGCCAGGAGCAATTTCTGAGCATGGAGCCAGGAATAACCCCTGAGCACTGCCAGGTGTGACCCAAAAACCAAAAAAAAAAAAGAAAAGAAAAAAGAAAGAAAAATACCACTTATAATTTTATCCAAAATAAATTAATATTTAGTAATATATTTAACAAAGAAAATGAAATACTCACATAACAAAGAATTACAGGACATAGGGGCAGGAGCGGTGGCGCAGTGGCAGGGCATTTGTCTGTCACGTGGCAGACTTAGGACGGAGGACCACGGTTCAATACCCCAGCATCCCATATGGTCCCTAAGCAGAGAGCAATTTCTGGTCATAGAGCCAGGAGTAACCCCTGAGAGTGGCGAATAACAGGACATAGAAAAAGCTATTAAGAGATGGATAAACATTTCATGGCATGGAAGAAGAGAGAATACTCAAACTTTGCATTTTGCCAAAACCAATATGAATATTTAATACAATCCCTTTAAAAATTGAATAGTATTTTTAAGAAAAGGGACAAAAATAACAAAGGTTTGTATGGCATTATAAATGATCTCATATAACTAAGAAATCTTGAATAAGAAAAAAATCCAGCAGCAATATGTTAGCTGACTTCAAGCTATACTATCAGGAGACAATTTCTAAAAGATGATTGTAAAATTAAAATAGGTACCCAAATCAATGAAATACAACTGAATGTCCAGAAGCAGGCCCATACATATATGAACATTTAAAATAAGATGAAGAACTCAAGACTATACATAGGGGGAAGAAAATGCTCTCCAACAAATGATGTTGGGAAAATTGGGCAGCCACATGTCAAAAACAAACAAACAAACAAGCATACTAACTTACTCTCTAATGTCACACACAAATACAGGTGCAAAATGGATTACAGACCTGAATTTAAGATCTAAAACCAAAAAGTACATAAATGATGACATGGAAAACCATTGTATCATCACTGGAAGTGTCTTTGGGGACTTGACCTAAACAGCAAGGGAAATTAAAATAAAAATAAATAATGGGGCTATGTGAAATTGAAGAGCTTTTATTTAGCACTAGAAAATATAAGCAGAAAGAAAAGACAATCTATGGAGTGGGAGAAAATATCTGTACACTGTACAGCCAAATAAGGGATTGACAACTAAAGTATATAAAGAATCTATGCAACTTAACAACCAAAAAAAAAATCAATAAAAAAAAGTGTGGGTATCCCCTCCCCCAACTTCTTATTTATCCCACCTGAATGATCAGAACTGCCCACACCTGGAGTGGGCGGGTAGAGGCATCTGCATGGGGGAAAGGAAAGGGATAAGAAGGAGATTCAGAGATAGAAGTGTATGAGAGACATCATCATTAGAAATTCAGCATCAGGGGCCAGGCAGTGGCGCTGGAGGTAAGGTGCCTGCTTTCCCTGTACTGCCTAGGACGGACCGCGGTTCGATCCCCTTGTTCCCATATGGTCCCCCAAGCCAGGAGCAACTTCTGAGCGCATAGCTAGGAGTAACCCCTGAGCGTCACTGGGTGTGACCCCAAAACCTCAAAAAAAAAAAAAAAAAGAAATTCAGCATCAGATTCAGTATCACCAATTTAGCATCATATTCAGCATTAGCAATTGAGTATCATCAAAGCAGCAGCAGTAGCATCACCAAAGGGAGATAGTCAGCCTGGAAGCCAGTTAGGAAGCCTGGAAAAAGCAGCTGAAAGGGAGACAGAGGCTGAGAGAGTAGACAGAGGAGTAGAGAAGTAGCTGCTAGGAAAAGGCTTAGTATAGAGACCATATGAGGAGGTGTACATGGCAGTTAGGATCATGAGATAAAGCTGGCTGACTTCTGGAAACTCATCTGACTGCTCCATAAATCTCTCTGCCTTCACCCTGCAACCTTCAGACCTGTCAGACTATAGGGGCTGTGGGAGCCAGGTAAAGCCCAGAAAGGCCTCACCATCCCCCACCAACTCTAGAACTATTTAATGTATATTAAGACAACAAAAAAAGGGTAAATTTTAATAGGACATACAGGAAGCCAGTAGGCACTTAAAAAATCTTCACAGATTACAGGCAAATGAAAATTAATATAGTAGGATATTCCTCATATCTGTAAAAATGAGGCATATCAGAAGGAAAAACATCTATGGAAAAAATGTAATTCTCATTCCCTGTAAATGAAAGTGTAACAAGATGAAACCTTTTGAGAAAACTTGGAGTTTTCTCATAAAGATAGGGATAGAACTTAGCACATGGAACCCAGTAATCCCACCTCTGGGTGTCTATCTAAAGAATACAAAGCCATTAGCACAAAAAGTTGCAGTCATCCTGTTAATTGTAGCATATATTACAAGAGAAAAAATATGGAAAAAATAAAGTGCACATAGATAGATAATCACATAAAGAAGATTATTTAGGGGCCCGGGAGATAGCATGGAGGTAAGGCATTTACCTTTCATGCAAAAGGTCATCGGTTCGAATGCCAGTGCCCCATATGGTCCTCCATGCCTGCCAGAAGCAATTTCTGAGCATGGAACCAGGAGTAACCCCTGTGCACTGCCGGGTGTGACCCAAAAACCAAGAAGATTATTTAAAGTTTCAAAATGTTCTAAAGATTTAAAGTTATAAAATGTTGCGCTATTCAGCTACTTAAAAATGAAGAAATTTTGCAAATAAGCAAAATGAAAAGCATCTGAAGAAAATTTATAAAACTGAATAAATCAGATGAAAAGTACAGTATTGTACAATTTTACCCATATGTGCAATATAACAATTTAAAGTTAATGAACAGACAAAAGAAATTTTTTAAAAAACAGTGGACACTGACAGCAGAACTAAGGTTACTTGAGGCAAATATTGAAGGGTGGGAGACAATATGACAGATGTGTGAAAATATTAGAGGTTATAAAAATATCAAAGCTATTTCCAGGAGCTAGACAAGAATCAACTTTTCTTTGACGTGTGCAAGATTTGGACAACCCAGATCTATCTATTGTCTCAGACTTGGATGTCTGACTCTTTATTCCACACAAGTAAAGGTAGAAACAAGGGACAAGTTAGTTTTTGTCTAGATCCACTGTAAAAACTCAGGTGAGAAATAATGGTGGTTTGGCCAAGGTAGTAATGGTGAGAAGTGAACAGATCTTATAGGGGTGTATTTGGTGAGTGTCAAGACAGCATTGCAGGCATTGTTCTTGTTATTGAACTGGATGTGGGTGGCGAGAAAGAAAAAAAGAAGAACTCTAAGATTTAGAGACTTGGAGAAGACCAAGTTTTGGGCAGCAAGAAGAACAGAAATATTGGTTTCAGCATACTTAATAAGATTAATTATAAACCTCAGTGGAGAGGGACAATCAACAATTAGATTTACAAGTGAAAAGAGGTTGGTATTGCAATAGTTGCACTGAGTCATTTGTCTATACAGCAAAGAAAGGAAATAGAGAGGAAATGTCCAAGGAAATGTCCCAGGAGTTCCGGGACACACCAATATTGAGAAAGAATGCCTAAAAGAGAATGTACAAAGAGGATCCAGGGGATACAGATAAATGAAGAATGAAATCATAACTAAGTCTAGGAAGGATTTTAATAGGACAATGGTTAGGTGTGGCAAAGGCTTTTTGATATGTCAAAGAGAAAACCTTTGAATTTATCATTGAATTTGACCATTTAGGTATCACTATTGACCTTAGCAAAATAGGTTTTAAGGAATAGTAGAACTCAAAAAGTCTGAGGAGAGAAAATACAGCAAGCAGAGTGTTTACCTTTGCACATAACTGGCTCAGATTCCATCCCCAGCACCACATATGGTTCCCAGAGCACAAAGCCAGGAGTAAGCCCTAAGCACAGCTGGTTTGGCAAAACTACAACAACAACAAATCTGTTTAATGTTAAAAATAAAATCGGTTCAGAAGTAGGCACAGTGACAATTGATGGATGGTTTGTCCTTATCACAATCTCCTCCAATCTTAGAATGTCCATCCTGTTACTCAGATGATGACTCAGGCTGCATGGCACTGACACTTGTCACTGCAATAGGGCAGTTACACTGCCCTTTCCTGCTCTGACACTGATTCTAATCCCCCAACCCCTATGAAACTAAATAAACTTCTCTCTCTCTTTTTTTTTTTTTTTTGGTTTTTCGAGCCACACCCGTTTGATGCTCAGGGGTTACGGTTACTCCTGGCTAAGTGCTCAGAAATTGCCCCTGGCTTGGGGGGACCATATGGAACGCTGGGGGATCGAACTGCGGTCCTTCCTTGGCTAGCACTTGCAAGGCAAACACCTTACCTCTAGCGCCAGCTCACCGGCCCCAAACTTCTCTTTATGTATGAACCAGACTTCACTGAAGACTGGAAGTTATATGGGAGACAATACAAACTAGATGTCAAATGCAACATTTTCCCAGAATCCAAAGAAATGAGAATTTAATCTCTCCTTATGAGGTTCCCCTCATGACACACACAATTTTTAAACTTTCTTCCAAAAAGGACCTTCCCTTTATCTTACAATGTTGTAAAATGTTGTAAAAGTTGACAGTATCCAAAGATTCAACCATTTCCAAGAGTGAAGCAACTCTTAAAATAAGAGAGGGGGTGACAGAGACTTGGTTTTTGAGTACTTAAGAATACTTGGATTCTTCATGTAAAGGCTCATTTTTCCTAAATCCCCAACCAGAAATTCTGGTCCACTAGATTTAAAGTGACACCCAAATCCAAAAGCCCCAACAATTCTTAGGCAATTGGTCCTCCTGACATCCCCCTAGTTAGGGATCTTTACTCTATATTTTTTGTTTTTTGAAGGGCCACACCAGGCAGTGCTCAGAGGTTACTTCTGTCTCTGCATCAGGAATTACTCCTGACAGCTTGGGGAACCATATGGGATGATGATGATGATGATGATGATGATGATGATGATGATGATGATGATAATGATCAAACCCAGGTTGGCCACATGCGAAGCAGATGCCCTCCCTGCTGTACTGAGGTCTTTTAGGCCCCAAAATAACAAAACACACACACACAAACACCAACACAACACACATGTGCAGGACTGGTTTCTTGACCAAGGTCAAAATACATTCATTTCTCTGTGAATCTGCAGGGCTCACTCAATTTTATTCATCAATCACTTGGCAAACCCTGTTAGATGATGTGCCAGACCTAAACTTGCTTATCTGTCCTACTAGATATGTGGCTTTCATTGCCTTTGGGCTATAAGACAAATAACAAAATGGTGGCCTCTCCTAAGTACAGTTTTCTCTCCCCCAGTGATTCCATCTATTCTCACTTCCTACCATCTTTTTTCTATCCTATCAGGAAGCATGTACTCCTTACACCACTTCCACACTCACATGACATCAGAGAACAATGAGGTCTGCCATCAGCACCGCTGCCTTGAGAGATGGAGAAACTGGTACCTGCTGGGACTCAGGGCAACCTTAGCTCCTCTGAGAGTAGCTGGGACGTCCTTGTTATGTCAGACTGCTGGAGATCTCCTTCAGAATATGTCTAGTTTTTTCAAAATTTAGAAACAGAATTTTTTTCTCTCAGCTCATCCACAAAACCTTAACACTCCTACCCAAGCCAGAAAAAATAATGTTGTTGCTGCAGAGATTGGCGCTCAATCATGCACCATCTTTCATCAGTGTTCCAGGTAAAATAGTTTGAAATTTGGGGGCAGAGAGATAGCACAGTGGTAGGGCCTTTGCCTTGCATGCTGCCAATCCAGGACTGACAGTGGTTGGAATACCGGCATCCCATATGGTCCCCCGAGCCTGCCAGGAGCGACTTCTGAGCACAGAGCCAGAAGTAACCCCTGAGTGCCTTCAGGTATGACCCCAAAATCAAAAGGAAAAGGAAAAAGAAAAAAAAGAAAGGAAGGAAGGAAGGAAGGAAGGAAGAAAGAAAGAAAGAAAGAAAGAAAGAAAGAAAGAAAGAAAGAAAGAAAGAAAGAAAGAAAGAAAGAAAGAAAGAAAGAAAGAAAGAAAGAAACAAAGAAACAAAGAAACAAAGAAACAAAGAAACAAAGAAACAAAGAAAGAAAAAGAGAAGTTTATGATTTTATCTGATAACATCACAGATTTGCAACCTCTGTCGTTTTGTCCTTGGATTTTACTGTTTTTGGTGGAGCAAGGAGGATTTGGAGTCATATTTGACTGTGTTTGGGAACTACTCCCAACTCTGTGTTAGCACTTACTCCCAATGGTGCTCAGGAGAACATGTATGCTAAGAGGTGGCCCAACCAAGGCAGGTACCTTAAACATTGCTCTCTGGCCCATGGCCTTGAGTCTTTTCTCAGAAAGTCATCCTAGATCCTTATCTTACATCCAGATGACAAACCTTGCCCATCTATGTAGTCCTGCCTTTCTTCTAACTTCAGATTGTAGAGTTGGGCCCTGCCCCTGATGTACAATTGGGCCTTATGTGCACAGAACCTACTGTTCTCAGCAGTTCCTGGAGCTCTCCTCCAAGATTTTGGACCCCTTTTTGCCAGTATCAGAGCAGACTATCTAGTATGCCTTTCCTGGGGAACATGCCCTCTGGCTTGTCTAAAGTCTGGTCTGTATTGCTTCCCCTCTTTCAAGTGACTACAGTGTCTTCCTTTCCATTTCACTCCTTCCCCCAAACCTCTATTTTCCCTTTTTTTATCTTTGTCCTTCAGCAATTTGTCTGCATACAGTGATAAATAGGATGGGGGGCCTAGGGTGGAAGGCTAGGGTGGAAGGCAGCATTAGAAAAGTCTGGAATCACCATTAAACATAGGAAGTGCCGAGACTTCCTGTCTGCAAAACAGGCCCACATCAAAAAAAAAAAAAAGTGTCAAGGAGGTCAGAATTTTTTCTTAGAGGTTGTCTTTGATATGCACCTGAATAAACAAGAATATTTATAGTCTCAGAAGTTTTAAAGTGTCAAGATCCAAACCTTTTCTTTGAATTGCAAATAGATGTAATACTACAAAAGTAATAGTAGATTAATTCTGCATTTAAGGACTTTTTTTAAGTACATGATGCATGCACAAAATACTAAAATATACATTTAAACTAGAAAAATGTTCTGCATGCCTGAGATTTCTTCCTGTATTTTATTTCCAATTACTTGTTTCACAATACTAAGCAAATGTGAATGAGAAAGAACATTTATTCATTCAAACCAGTGAAATGTGAAGGAAAAAAAATGTGATTGTATCCCACCCAGGCATGTGCTATGTAATGCATTTCTCAATAATAATAATAATAATAATAATACCATTAATGTGGATTGAGAGCCTGAATTCAGGAAGGTTTCTCACACACACAAAATCTCCAATGAATGTAAAATATCTGGAATGATAAATGCTAATATAAATTAAGCTACAACTTGATTATTCATTAAAATGAAGACCTCAACAATAGATGGCACACACTCTGGACCTTCCTTGGTTATTTGAGCTTATATCCTAAGTACTTGCCACAGAATATACTGATATGTATAATCGTGCCCTATAGAAAATACAGTGTACCAAGATGTAACTGTGCTTCATGGATTCAGAACTGTGGATACTACCATGGATCACAAATGGTTCCTCATTCATGTAGGCTTTGTTTTCTATGACAAACTTTCCTTTTTTTATCTTCCTTCATCCTTCTTTCACCTGACCCCAACTCCAGAGAAAGCATAGGATCCCAGGTCTCAACTTCATGCTCCACCACCCCAAAGAAAGAGTACTTGATCAAACTCAACTGACCCAGACTCTGAACAAGTCCCTGCATATGCTCCCCTAAAAGTAAGTGAAGGAGCATTTTTCAGCAGAATGCAGTATTATTGTGGCTTCTAAACCACTAATGTCCAGAACCCTTAGGTGTTATGAACAATTTGGGGATGCAATTTATAGAAACACAAAGAGCAACACAATTGGAGTGTTTCAGACAACGCATGATCTCTCATCGACAAGCTGTCCTAGCAGCTTTAAAAGCATTAGGCAACATCAAAGAAATCATTCCCAAAAGGGCACTGAGGCATGATTGCATTTATGTAACACTCTCAGAGTAGGGAGTTCTAAAGAGACAGTAAGTAGATAAAAGATGACCCACACTAGGGCTAGGAAAAGAGCAATAGAATTAGGGTGCCATGAGGTGTCATTGCTAAAGATGAGGTTCTCTAGATGTAACGAGAATGTTCCAGACTTCTGGTAATGGTTGCACAACTCCATGTATATTACTAAAAGTCACTGACTTGTCCACTTTAAGTGGACAAATTGCATAATGTGTGAATTTATCTAAATAGATCTATTAAACAAGAAAAATTCACAGACAGGAAATGCTGAACTTTATAACAAAATCTTTGTTAAAATTGGGAATGGGGGAGAGCACCACATTAGCATTTATCTTGCATGTACTAAATCAGGTTCACTCCTACCACCCCATAGATACTCCAAGCCCACTAGGAGTCATCCCTGAAGGCAAAGCTAGGAGAATGTCCTAAACACAGTTGGGTTAGACTAAAATAACAAAACAAAACAAAACTGTGTAGGGGGCAGAGAGATAGTATAGTGGGTAAAGCACTTGCTTTGCATGTAGTCAATCCAAGTTCAATCCCTGGCTCTGTATATGGTTCCCTAGTATTACCAGGAATCATCTCTGATCACAGAACCATAAGTAATTTCTGAGACAAGCCAGAAGTGTGAGACAGAGCCAGAAGTAAATCCTGAGCACCACCAGATATAACTCAAAAATCAAAAACAATAAACAAAAAGCATATAAATTTAAAACAATTGATAAGGGCCCGGAGAGATAGCACAGCGGTGTTTGCCTTGCAAGCAGCCGATCCAGAACCTAAGGTGGTTGGTTCGAATCCCGGTGTCCCATATGGTCCCCCGTGCCTGCCAGGAGCGATTTCTGAGCAGATAGCCAGGAGTAACCCCTGAGCACTGCCGGGAGAGGCCCAAAAACCAAAAACCAAAAAAAAAACAAACAAACAAACAAACAAACAAAAAAAAAAAAAACAATTGATAAAAGTTTAATAATATTTACAAGGAAATTTGTTTAAAAGTTAAACTACATAAATATTAGCACTATTGTAACTCATGTTACCTAAGCTATAATTAAAATTGAAAATTTTAATAGAGCTGACAGAGCTCAGTCAATACAAAAATAAAGAAAATATTTATTATTATTAAATCTCTTATTATTAAATAAAATTGTTGTTATTATTTTTAAAAAATAAAAGGCGACCAAAATATGAATTATAGATGAGTAAATATTGACATGATAGTTTTGAGAATAGAAAACTAAATTTTAAAGTAATTTTTGAATCTGCTTTCTTTTTTTTAACATTGTTTCTCAAGGTACCTTTAACAAGCAAAACAGATTTTGTTTTTAACCTTCTATTTTCTGCCCATATGCCAGCACACACCTTGACTACGCTTAAGAAGGAGTGAAAATGAGATTGTCACCTGTGGGTGGGAGAGAGAAAAAGATGATAAAGGAATTAAGGTAAAATTTCATATACTCCACAGGCACTTAAAATATAAAGCATTAGTAAATTCACAAAAACACCTCACACCTACTTCCACTTGTGAAAAAGAAATGCAGGTTTCTAGTCATTCTCTGCAAAACACAGGGAAGACCCAAGGATCACACACGGCCCCCCTGCCAAGCTGAGAATGAAACTTCTTCCGAAGACAGAGCCTGGTGAGTGTATTTCTCTGTTTGCAAAGCAAGTTTTCAGCCCTTTCCTTTCCCTCTTTCAGAACCAAGACAAAAACAGCAGATACTGCTGTTTCCACTGTGTAGAGGAATTTGTGGAGGCCTAGAAGCAATGACATGACTTCAGAACAGGGTCTGGGTCAGGAAGTTCCTGATGTTCTAGATATCACCTCTTACATTTGCTGAGTTGATTCGGTAAAAATTTTCAGGACATTACAAGGGTGAGGGAGGTCAGTGGTTCATGTCATGATTTGAAGAGCCAGTATAAACATAATGTTGATGAGTAATAGCTGAAGACTTGCCCAATGTCCAGGGAATACAGAGTGAAAATAGCCACTATCAAGCATAGATGTTCTAACCTCTGAATCTATGTACAATTAGGTAATGAAAGATTCTCCCTTTCCTTGGGCTTGAGCATAGACAGAAGTTAGTGATGTTTGGGTTCACTGATATTTTTCATCTGTAGCATGTGTTATTTGAAGAATAAGGGAAGAGGCCTTCAAAGATGACCATATGCAGCTACACCAAACTAGCCAAGACAAAGATATTGGAGATTTTCACACTTAAGCATGCCCTGATAGCAAAGGACTAATCAATATTCAGGTCTGTATAACTTTAGAGATTAGTGAAGAGCTCAGTTGCCAGAACCAGCCTATTTGTGTTTGAAGCACAACTATTCTCTTCTCAGCAGTACCTCTGAGTTCCTTCATCCACAAAACCCGATTGTGGGGCCCATTTCAGAGTATTTTCAGAGAATTAAATGAGCGAATATATGTTAAATACCTGCAATCCAGTAGGTACTGGATCAATATTAACTGTCACTGCAAACTGTACCCAGTAGGTACTCAATCAATGAGAACCATTATTGCTGACTAGAAGGAGTGAATATTCAGAATGAAGAGACTTCTGGACAAAAAGGGAATGCAAAGAACTAAGAATAATAACCCAGATGGTGTGGACATAAACATTCTAATTGAACTGTGCATAGCGTGAAACCATTTTCATTTCTAATTCTAATCTTTTTCCTGTATATCTCCTGAGGACCAAAGAAGCATTGTTCAGTATCTAGTAAACAAGATGATTTGGCATTTTTTTCTAACCCATGAGAAGAGGAACTCTCCAAATGCTTTCTCTCTAATGGATGCATTGAACTTGTTTACTAAGTAGAGAAAAGAACCTAAATAGAGTAGAGCTTCAAGGCAAG
>PVKC010022981.1:0-17460 GCA_004027635.1 Crocidura indochinensis
GATGACCTTTTGCATGAAAGGCAAACGCCTTACCTCCATGCTATCTCCCGGGCCCCAGGAGAACATCTTTAGTAAATAGACTAATTGTTGTTTTCTTGCTCTTACAGGCAGTCAAATGGTACTCTTTTGTTTAATAAATGTTTAAGTGAGGAAAAGAGGACCCAAAATAAACATTCCCATTATTTGACTTGAAAGTTTCTCATATTTCACAGGATTTATTATTATTGTTGTTGTTTTTTCATGCTCATCTGACTCTGGGAATGGTATTAAGGGTGCCAGCTCTTATAAATATCAGGAGCGGAACCTTCTAGTGAACTTATTGGACTTAATAGCAGTTCAATGACTCTATAAATATGTTTCAATCTTTCATATAGATTTCTCTGCAATGAATAAAAAAATCAGTAATCAATAGTGATCTAATCACAAACCCATTCAAAACCCATTTGTTCCTGTGTAGAACATTGATTGTAAAAGCTCATGTCAATATTCCATACTTTGTAAAGTTCATGGCAATTTTTTGTACTAAACATTTTTCAGGAAAGTATTTTTTTAATTTTGTTTTTTCCTTTTTTTTTTTTGGATTGAACCCACACCTTGCTGTGCCTGTAGCTTCCTTTTGGCTCTGTACTCAGCGATTACTCCTTGGTGATTCCTGGGTAGAGGGTATCAGGGACTGAACCAGAGTTGGCTATGTGTAACTTTCAAGTCAAATAATGGGAATGTTTATTTTTGGTACATTTTTTCCTCACTTAAACACTTATTAAACAAAATAGTATCATTTGATTGCCTGTAAGAGCAAGAAAACAACAATTAGTCTATTTACTAAAGATGCTTTCCTATACCAATAGAAGCAGTCTCACTGTTCCTGATCCTATAACAAGCTTATCAAGTGTCCTGCCCATTGTCCAATCTCTTCTGACCCCTGCCCAATTTTAATAGGCACAAGTGATTGTGATACTGCCATTGTTGCTTTCTTTTATTGTTGATGTTTGTACTGTTGAAGAAGTTTATAGACACCGAATGAGAAATGGTGATGAACAAGTAAGTACATGTTGACTTGAATAATGATCAATATAATAAACTGTGCATGGGGGTGGGAATCCAGGGTTCTGAGTGTGTGCAATGGAGAGGTCAGTGGTAGCTTCTTCTAGTTACTTTTAGACCCCTTTATTGCAGAAAGCAATCTTTTCTTGCTTTTGATCTTGTGTCAATATAAAATATAAGGTCCTAGGTTGGGGTGAGACCTTTCTCATCATGACTCCTGTAGCCCCTTGGCCATCAGGTCTGAAGGTTGCAGGGTAACGGTGTAGAAATAATCACAAGCAGTTAGTTACAATTTCATTGGAGTCAGCTCGGTTTATTCCATGGCCCTATCCACCATGTGCAGACTTTGTGCCATGTTTGTCTAATTCACCTTTTTCTCTCAGGACTTCTCTCTCTGTCTCTCTGTTCTCTGTCTCTCTCACTCTCTTTCTCTCTCTCTGTCTCCCTTCTAGCTCATCTCCAAGGTTCCTTGTTCCTTTTTTCTCTGCCCTCTTCTCTCTAGGCAACACCTTATTCCAAACCTCAGACCCCTCCCCGGTGTGGGTGGGTCTGACCATCCAGGTGATATTGACATATGACATTGGAGGAGGAGTAACAGCTTTTGATCTGATATATCAGGGATTTAATGGGTGAAATTGGGACACAAATTCATGGACAAGTGTTTGTTCTGTACAGTTTGGTACTGGGCAAATAAAATTAATTTCCAAGTCATATGCTCTTATGACCATCCAGTGGTGTCCAGGGGCTCTTTCAAGCTCTGTGCTCAGGTCCTCGTGGTACATAGGGAATGGTATACAATACTGGGGTCAGCGGATAGGACACTTATTTTGCATGCAGTCGACCTAGGTTCAATCCCTGGAATCCCATATGGTCCCCTATCTCTTTACTAGGAGTGATTCCTGAGTACAGAGCCTGGAGTAAGCCCTGAGCACAGTCAGTTGTGGTCTAAAACAAGAAAAAATAATCCCTCCAAACAAATGTCTTACCTCCTGTGATCTCTCTAAATCAGACCCTTAATTTACATTCTTAATTTGTAACTTTCTAGGAGTTCATGTGAATAATCTCCTTCCTTCCTCCCTCCCTCTTTCCCTCCCTCCCTCATTCAAGTACTTATCTTATACCTGGGAGAGTCCTAAACTTGCTTGGACTACCACCCCCTTTTTAGAAAACAAAAACCACTCAGTGTCTCTTTGGAAATCTACCTTTAAATGATAGAATGTTCCCCTATTGTACCTGGAGCTATTACCACTTCCTTGATGCTTTCTATTGCTCTCTTGGGGAGCAGACGTGCCTGTTTTGGCAAACAGTGGTCTTCAGTATGGAGTGGTTGAAAATAAAATGAAATTTTATATGGGTGAGGTTCTTTATAGAATATAAAACCTTATACAGGTTTATAATGGTATAATATTTTGTAAAAATCATCATCATCTTTGTCTCCAGCACCATTCCAGAGAAAAAGCAATAGCTTAGGGTTTATTTACATTGAGCAGTGTTCCTGTTGGTGCTGCCTGCCATCCCTAAAGCATGCATGGCACATTAATTAGATTGACGTAAATTAACTGTGTGTGCATGTCCACGAGTGCTTTAGTGTGCGGGATGAATGATCTAAGTTAAGGATGTTTTTGGTGGCCTGGGCCATTCTGTTTCTGGTTTCAGCCTCACATATGATCTTGCTTGGACAGGTTTGGGATCGGTCAGTCTGTGGTCACTTGGCCGTGTGTGTGTGTGTGTGTGTGTGTGTGTGTGTGTGTGTGTGAGAGAGAGAGAGAGAGAGAGAGAGAGAGAGAGAGAGAGAGTGAGTGTGTGTGAGTGTGTGTGTAAATTGCAGCAGTGACAACTTGTGTTGACTGTGGTCTGAGTGTATGAGGACATTGCCCAATAAACCTTTGATTAATTTATTTTTTTTTAGCTTGTTAAAGAAGTCTATTCTCACTGAGATTCAGTTCAGTAGTAATACTTATAGTTGCCTATTTCTCTGGCTCAGTTTGGTGGACCGGACACAGTGATAGTGTGTGTTAGTAAAGAACAGAGTAAGTGCTGAACATTTCCAATGGATTTGTGACTCTTGGCAAAGGGGGGTAAAATTGTTTTGATTTAAGTGTGAACTGTAATGATCTCCCCTGACCTCCTTTGCCAACTTTTTAGAGGAGAGTCTTGTAACTTCTTGAGTTCCAGAATAACTAATACAAAAAGAAAGCTGTAGGACTTTGGTAACCTTGTTAAATGAGATTCTTCCTCCTGGAGTGCTCTTCTCTTATATTAAGAGTGGAAACCTTGGTTTTTAGGGCTTTCATTATGGGGCACTAATGGGAACTGAGAATTAGAAGGATCAGAATATTAGGAACAAAGCAGATTTTTCCATCCGCCTCAACTTTTCTATAAGCTGTTAAAGTTCTTATCTTTTTCACGAGGGATTAGGTATAGTTTAATTTTATCAAGAATATGTGAACAGATCTCTTCAAAGTCTATTTGAAATCAGTAAGGCTTCTAACTTAGTATTATGTATCAGAGGTACTAAATATGTCCAAAACTTGGAACTTGGAGATCTAGTTCTAAAATGTTTAGGAAAGGATTAAGAATTTTTATCAGGCCATAAAGACAGTATAGGCTTTTAATTGCTTGCCTTGCACCTAATTGGCTCCAGTTTGTTTCTTGACTTTGCATGTGGCTCCCTGAGCACTGCCAGGAGTAAGTGATGCCTGTACAAAGAACTAGGAGTGAGCCCTGAACACTGCCTGGTGTGTATGGCCTTTCCCTTTTAAGTGGAAGTCCTGAATACATTTTTGGATGTGGCCCAAAACCATTACATGTCCTCTCCCACCAGTAAATAGAAATCATTAAAAAGAAAAAAAAGGCCAGAGAGATAATACAGCAGGGAAAGGGTCTTGCTTTGCATGCAGCTGACCTGGGTTTGAGTCCCTGCACCATATTGGGACTCCTGAAGCTCATAATAACCCTCATCTAGTGCTCACTAATGTAGTGACCCCTGAGTTCATAATTAGGAGTATTTTTTTTGTGTGTGTTTTTTTTTTTGTTTGTTTGTTTTTGGGCCACACCCAGCAGCAGCACTTGGATTACTCCTGGCTCTGTGCTCAGAATCACTCCTGTCTGGCTTGGGGGACTATATGGGATGCCGGGGATCAAATCTAGGTCCATCCTGGGTCAGCGCTTACAAGGCAAAATGCCTTAGTGTTGTGCTATCGCTCCAGCCCCAAGAGTAAGTCTTTTTTTTTTTTTTTTTTTTGGTTACAGTGACGCTCAGGGGTTACTCCTGGCTATGAGCTCAGAAGTCGCTCCTAGCTTGGGGACCATATGGGAAACCTGGGGATCGAACTGCCGTCTGTCCTAGGCTAGCGCAGGCAAGGCAGGCACCTTACCTTCAGCGCCACTGCCTGGCCCCAGGTGTAAGTCTTGAGCATTGTTGGATGTGGACTCATCCTCTTGTACTCCCCCAAATGCATTTTAACTATGTGTGTAAAAATATATTACAAAGATAATTATCAAAGTAAGATTATGAAAGTAAAAGAAAACAGGAATTTTTTAAACATAAGAAATTGGTGCATTTGTAGATTATTCACATTATGGACTAATATAGAAACATTAAATATCATATATTTAATGACAGTCAGATGTTCCCAATGGATTGCCAAGTAAGCATATGTAAAATAACAGTAAGTTTTTAAGAACTTTGCATAGAAAAGTGATTGGAATGAGTTAGGCTAAATAAAATACTATATACATTTTGTCTGATTAATAGAAATATGGGTGGTCTTTTTTGTGTGTGTTTTTCTTGCATGCTAATTAGCTTTGTAGTTCAGAAGAATATAAATTAAGAAAAATTATACTTCTTGTACATATTTTATTTATTTATTTGTTGGTTTGCTTGCTTGTCTTTTGGCTATCCCTGGTATTCAGGGCTTTCTCCTCACTCAGAACTCATGAATCACTTCTGGTGGGCTGGGACCACGTGTTGTACCAGGAGTTAAACCCAGGTCAGTGAGATACAAGGCAAATACTTTATTCATTATATTATCCCCTGGCTCCTCTCGTAATATCTTTATTATTGTTTTTTAACCTATAAAACTGAGGGGTGAGAGCTTAGTTTTGACAACTGTTTAAAAAGAGCCTCTTACAATAAAAAATTCTTATTTCTTTCTCATATGCCTTATTCTGAGACTTTTACAAACAGCATTCTGGAAAAACTGTTTCTGTTTTAAAGAATGATTGGTGATGCAGAGGGGCAGTATAAGGGTAAAGACATTTGTCTTGCAAGTGTTCAACCCTTCTTTGATCCCCAGTATTGCAAATAGGATTCCTGAGCACTGCTAGGTGTGGACCCCCACTCCCAAATAAGAGAGGTTGTGTGTGTGGGGAGTGTGAATGCAGGAAATGGTTTTTGCCTTAATATACTGTGACAACTTTTTTTTGATAGCCCAGATGTGTAAGAAAAAAGAACAATGAAGTGTGTGTTTGTTGGGGAGGGGCATGCAGGAATAGTGGAAATCAAAGTTTAAGAATTGTAGCATAAAATGGTCTGCTTTTAGAATTACTTTTTTTCATAGTAGCAATAAATAAGCTGAATTCTTTTAGGAGGCTTGAAGTCACATCTGAGCTTTTATTTTCTAAACCAGTTTTGAAGATGCTTTAAAGAAGGATTCTTACAAGTGAAAGCCTTTTTTTTTTTTTGATGACACTTTATCTCACCGCCCCCCCCCCCACCTTCACTTATCAATAACTTCATCTCATTCGCTTTATCCTGTAAATTCCATTATCTCTTAGGCAGTCTATTGCATTAAGCTGTAAGGGCCTAATATCGCCTCATTTACATCGACACGTGCTTGACCTGGGCCCTTTTCCTCTCTTTGTTAATGCACCAACAAGCACTGATATCTCTCTGGAGCATTATCATTTGGCTGTTAGCTCAACTAATAACAACCCTTCATTGAAGCTGATGAAGGTTTATTAAATAAAAACATGCAAGAGCCCTGGCTGTAATGAAGGGAGAATGGAGGTAGACGGCATCCTGTTTTTAATGGGGAGGGAGTGCTGAGTCTGCATTATAGGGATTGGGTTTCCTGGAGAAGGGGCACCTCAGTGAGGCTGATCAATATTTTGTTAGCAAACTGACTTTAAGAAGGGGCATTTTTGATTGCCTGATTCAATCTCTGTTGATTAGCTATAGACAGAGGAGGAGTTGGGGATGTCAGGAATGCTCTTGCTCCAGGCACTTGGCCTTGCCCTGTGAAGCAACTTTCCTGGGAGTATGTGGAGGAAGGAAGAAGCATCAATAGCCCTGAGGCCTCCAGTCAGTGGCAAAGCTAAGCATTGGGGTGGCCAAAGCCTCTTATTCTCTAGTGACACAGGCTTCAGGGGTTCTGATTTTTTTTTTTTTCTTACAGGTCCCTTAAGACTTCTCAAAACCTTGAATGTTTTCTAAAAAATTTCCCTTATATGTCCGTCTTTGTCATTCCCTGTAGTGTTTGGTGTTAGGCTATAAACAGAAATTGAGTGGACGATATCATCAGATTAATAAATAACAGTAATTGAAGTGTGTGTTTGCTTGTTATGTGTCACAGGAAGAGAGAAGGGGGAGCAGACAGACAGAGAGACAGATAGACTATCCTTTAGGGTCCCAGACTTGTGGTTTCATATTTTATATATATATAAATATATATATTATATTTAATATTATTATTATATTATTAATATAATAATATATTATATAATAATATATTATATAAATATAATAATATATATATTCTGGGGGCCGAAGAGATAGCATGGAGGTAGGTGTTTGCCTTGCATGCAGAATATTCCATTGCATGCAATATATATATTGCGCTTGTAAAATCGTAGTTTTCCTATGCAGTAATATACATCAGGTTCTCTAAAGGACTAAAAAACATTGGTGAACATCCCAGATCTGCTTCTTTAACTATTAGATTGAACTGGATGTCACAGACAATAAATGATCACTATGCTTTATAAAAATAGCTGTTTCCTGTGGTCAAATCAATTCTTTTTATTTAAAGCTATATATAGTTTTTTTTTTTTTTTACCAGTTCTTGTCTGACAAAGAATCAAATTTCTCCTTTGGGAAATACAACGCTGTAAAATGGAGCATTTGGTAAGCCATTGATTTAGGATTCTGGATGATAAATATGTTTGTCCCTGCTTGCATTTAGAAGGTTAGCAATGACACTATATCCAGACAGACTTCTTGTGCCTGTGTGGGACCCTCTGAGATTGAATGTAGAAGTTTTGAGGTTGTGGGTGGTCTTGGGGTACTTAGGGACAGGGTAGCAACAAGGCAGTGATGGACGAAGAGTCATGCCTTGGATTCTCAGGCACAGTTCTTGGTTGTTGGTGGTTATGGATTTCTGGCATTTTCGTTTAGCTGAACTTTTTCCCACATATTTTTCTTAAGATAGTCACCACCAAAAGGCCTGTATCCTGTCCCTTGTTTCCAGTTAGTGGTGGCTGACAATTGTTAGTTTGCCTGTGTCTTCTTTGATACTATAGGGAGGGAGAAGGCACCAGTTCTCTCTGATAGCCTAATGTTTCTGCTGCTGTCAGTGGGACCAAATTATCATTTTCTGATTGGTTGTGATGTCCAACTAGGAAGATCCTTTAGGGAGACACACTGACCTATTGAAAACTCTGCTAAAACATTTGTGAGCAGTATAATTCTCAGATTCCTGAAGGAAATATTTATTTTGGACATAGCAGTGGCAACATATTCCCTTTCTTTAGGGAACACCATTGCCAAAGTAAGCAATTTTATTAGTTAAGAGATGGTCTAGTAGCAAGTTGGTTTTGGGGTTTACTCTACTTTATTTTTTCTGCTTTGGCCAGAACTGATTTCTATGTAGATACAGATACTAATGGCATTTACCCTTGGGTAGTCAATCTTCTCTCAACAAAGTAGTTATAAAACATCACTCTTTTCGTTCCCGGTATTTCTTTAGTGAAGCAGTTGTTAAAAATGGGGCTGGAGTTGTAGCAGTTGTCGGGCATTTGCCTTGCATGTGGCCGACCCAGGATGATGCAGATTCGATCCCTGGCTTCTTAATATGGTCTCCCGAGCCAGTCAGGGGTGATTTCTGAGCACAGAGCCTTAGAGTAACCACTGACCTCCGCAGAGTGTGCCAAAAACCCAAATACAAAGACACACACACACACACACACACACACACACACACACACACACACACACACACACTGACATTAGTGATCCTCTAGGTGTAGGACATCTCCATTTGTTTTGTTAAGATGCAAAACTTTAGGGTTTCAGAGATAATGTAGGGCTTAAGGTGAACTCTGATCAGTCCTCCTGCCCTCATGTTGTCCCCTGAGCTCAATCAGGGGTGATCCTTGAGCATGGAGCCAGGAGTAGGCCCTGAGAACCTCTCTGTGTAATCCACAAACAGAAAAATAAATTGAAACTCTTTCTATTTACTCAATCATCCTGAGCAGTATGTTCAAAAAGCTGACCTTTTAAGGTAAAATAAAGTGAGAAATGGACATTTGGTAAAGTGCATATAGAGTATGGTAGCTTGTAATTACAAAGATTTCTTGTACTTTTTTCTTAGTTCAAGGCAAAATTTTAAAAATAATATGAGATAATTCTTGATTATATACAGTTTATATAATCTGTACCATGAGCACAGTTTGCATTCTGGAAACACTTTTTCAGAATTCCTTTTCATCTTAAATAGGTAGGATATAAGTAATGAAACATGTGCTTCTGTTCAGTCTCAAAATGTGTTAAAACATTTTGTCAATGTTTGCCTATTTTCATAATCCTAAAGGAAATATTTGTTTTCTACTCAAAACAGATTTGTTATCTGTATGAGCTGTTTCCAACCGTGCTGAGTAGGACACTAATGTTCTGTTAGATAATAATAGATGGTTCTGTGAGCAAAGTTCTCTAAGAGTATTTTTTTTCCCTCCAGGAAAATGTATGTTTAGCATATGTGTAAGAAGAGATATCCAAATACATTTAGCTAGTCTGTATATGGTAATCTACCTTCTTAAAGTGGAGTGTGGTTTACTGAAGAATTTGAGATGACATCATAAGAGATAATTTGCAGTATGAAGACATGGTATTGGAATAGTTCCATTATTGCCTTGATCTTTTAAATTTGAGTAAAGTTTATTATATCATCTGATAGTGTGGGTCACACTTCCACACTCATTTCTTTTTTATCATTTATTACAGTAGCTCTGTGGTGAGACTTTTGGTGCTGCACCCACTGTATTGTCTTTTCAGCCCCTATGGAGGAGCATATTTTGAAATTATCACTTTTACTCCATTAAAGGTAAATTTTTTAGTTTATTTGGGTCAATTTTCTGCTTTTCTAAATGCAGATGAATATTTAATTTTTTTTCTAATAAAGCCGAAGTATTAGCAAATACCTAAAAACCAGACCCGCAGGGTCACAGAATTGACCATAAGTGATGCTTTATTGGGTTGAACATTAGCTGCCTTACTAAGTTCTTTCTGAGTAAACATGAAGGTGTAAGTCACTTAAAAATTAGTTAAGATGAATGTCACATACACACAAAAAATGATTGTCATATTTTAAATGGACACATAGAGTTCAAATGTGCTTTGACACTATTTCCTTGAAATTGGTTTGAGTACCACTTAGTAAGGTCAGTATAGGGAAGGCAGTGACCTTGTCTAGCTTCCATAATAATAGCCTTTTAAATAGATTTTTAATAAGTGGAAGCCAGAAAACAAAGCACTGTAGTTTCATATATCAAGGAAGGTCTCATCGCAGTTCCTTTGTGGTGGTCAGATTTTCTCATTCATGAAGTTCCAAGACTTCTCATGAGTGCATATGTGTTCATTTTGCTTGCCATAGACTCTTATGGCTCTGAGGTTCCATAAAAGAAGCAGCACTTTCATGAAACTACTTCATCAAATCATGTTGGAAATGCCCTCCTAGCTTTATTTCTTGACAGAATAAATTGGCTCTCTTAAAAATAATTTCTGTGACCACTCAGTATGTGCCAGACCCTGTGCTAAGTGTTCAATTTATGTTTAATAACATTCCTACACAAAAACTTTGAAAGTTGACATTGCCCTAGAATTTTTTGTTTGGAATATGAATGGTTGGGGTTAAAAACCTTCATGCAGATTCTGCAAACAAATCAAGAGAGTATGTGCAGTGGGTGGTTTTTAAGCCTCAACATCTTAACTGGATTTAATTACCTTAAGGGATAAGCTACATGATGGACCGGTGGTTTACCAAATTATTTTTCATTTTCTGGATCTTGATGTCATGAAAGGTTAATGCATCGTTACTTCTTGGCTAGAGACCTGAGTAAAAGTCCATTTTTGAGCATAAGTGTAAATGAATGTGTTGTTATTTGTCTTCCTTAGGGACCATCTGGTCATTTTGAGGCTGCCTTTCCATTTGGTGTGGCTGGCAGCTCCCATAAAGCCCAGGGGCTGCTGCCACAGTGCAGTTGCAAGTCAGCATGAAAATGAATTGGCTCAGGGCTTTTCATTGCCATTTCTTGATTCTTTCTTGGTTAACTCCCAGGAAATTACTTGCTCCTGATGTTTGATTATCAAACACTGTGGTAGATATCTCTGTGAGCTCACCATTGTACTTCCTGCTCCATCTCCAGCCAGCTGGTATCAGCAGTGCAAATCCTCCTCCCCTTTCTGCCTTGACTGTTGACTGGTGTTAGTCTCTGAGCATTGTTTTCATCTTGATGTGCACATGACTTTGATTGTTCATTTCTAAGTGCTTCTTCCCTACCCACTCCTTTCTTTGAAGGAGGAGTGTGTTTATATTTACAACCACATTGGATATTTTAACATCGAAGTAAGTATTTCCAGTTATTACCTTTCTCTGACCAGGATAATTTGGAGGTTGAGTGGGAGATTTTTTTCACTAGGAATTCAGCTTCTCATCAATCCTTCTGTATTATTTTTTCTGGCATCATCATCACTGTTATTATGGGATTTGTCCTATTTTTTACTTTTCTCTCTCATGGATAGCACCTGTTCCCTCAGTTGAAGCTCTTCTTTTATGAACATATAGGGAATATACGTAGGGATGAATAGAGATGTTCTCTATTGTCTATGGTATGGAGACTCTCACACTTTCTGTCTTTTTCTTTTGTAGTCTCTACTCTCAGAGTAAGAAGGAAATTCATGTTCTCCAAGTTCCACATCTCTGTTCGTTGTAGGAATTTGTACACTTTCATCTTCTCCTCTCCCCCTCCCCCATTCTTTTTTGGTCTTAGGATCTCTCCAGATGCATTTCTGAGTGTCTCTCTTCCATGATCTATCTACCTTTCTCACAGGGTTGGAACAAGGGGAATTGATGCCACTTGGGTACTTGGAGAGCAGTTCACATTCAAAAATATGCTGGAAGGAGTGAGAGAAAGGACACACAGATAGATGTGGGTTCACCATACTCTCATGACCAACCAGAAATGATTTAAAATGTCGACACAGTGCTTTCAAGCTTCATTTTGGCAAGGCAATGGCTCCAAATGAATTGGGGCCACTTATGCATGGAGTTCTTGTGAGACCAGTAATGACAGAGTCCTTTCATTAGGGAAGTCCTGGAACCTGTGTCCACAGATACGCAGTGGGTGAGGATGCATCATATGTGCTGTCGTGTTTGCCTTGGGTCTGAATGGTTTACTGCAGCCCTATGTGGTTGAGATGTTTCACTCTTCAAGAAAGGACTCAACTGCTGTACCAAGCATGCTTCAGCGTTCTTGTACACATGCCTTTACAACCCATCTGTGGATTGTTACCATCCTTTGTAAAAAGATGGTAAACCACTGGTCTCACAGCGGCAAGTCACACCTGGCCTACCAGTTTAAGAAGGTTGAAAAACATTGTTTTTTTTTGTTTTGTTTTGTTTTGTTTTGTTTTGTTTTTTGTTTTTTTTTTTTGGGTCACACCCAGCAGCGCTCAGGGGTTACTCCTGGCTCTATGCTCAGAAATCGCCCCAGGCAGGCATGGGGGACCATATGGGATGCCAGGATTTGAACCACCATCCTTCTGCATTACAGGCAAACGCCTTACCTCCATACTATCTCTCTGGACCCCATTGTTTTGTTTTTTTAATTTATTTTAAAGTCTTCTCTCTCACATGGCCAGATGGTTTCACTGTGCTTCATGGGCTCTTTTCTTTCTCAATGTCCAGGTATCAGCAGTTGAGTCTTTGGAGGGACCCTTGCTCCAGGTGGAAGGACTGAGTGACCTTCGGCTGGAGCTTCACAGCAAGAAGATGAACCTCCACTTGGTTCTCATTGATGAGTTGCACCGACACCTGTACATCAAATCCACCAGCCGAGTTGTGCAGCAGAACAAGGAGAAAGGGAGAATAAGGTTGGTATGGAGGCTTGAAGCTATGGAATTTGGTGGCCTTGTGGTACTTTTTAAAGCATAATCTTTATTTCCCAAGATATTATTGTAGAGATTTTGGCTGCTTCTTAACATACCATCTTTGAAGTTGGCTTTAAGATAACAAATGTTTATTCTGTTATTTTTTTTGGGGGGGGATCACACCCGGCAGCGTTCAGGGGTTATTCCTGGCTCTATGCTCAGAAATCACTCCATGCAGGCACAGGGGACCATATGGGATGCCGGGATTTGAACCACTGTCCTTCTGCGTGAAAGGCAAACGCCTTACCTCCATGCTACCCGCCCCCTAAATGTTTATTCTGAAAGACAGGCATTCAGAGTTGGTGCTTTCCTTCTCTGTACATCTGTCATGGTCCTTTATTGGGAACTTGCTGACATATTTACCATTAGTCTTGAGTCTGCTAGATTAAAGATGTTCTAGTATATCTCTAAGGAAAAAAATAACCTTACAAATTGAATAGTGAGGGGCCAAGAGAGCTCAACGGGTTGGTGCACATAGCTGGCAAGAACAGGGCTTGACATCAGACACTGAATGACCTCCCAAGAACTGCTAGGCTGATTCAGTAGGTCTGGTTGCATCCAACATCCCTGAGAAGTCCCCACCCCCAAGAAAAGTTGAAAAATGCCATCAATGCTTAAAAAGTAGTTAAGAAATAGGAATGTATGAATTGAACTCATAAAATTGTTCCTGAGGGTTGTGCTCAGCTGTGAACATTCCTCTTTCTGGAATAGTTTGGGAAAGACTCAAAGAGAACACTTTTCTTTTATCACTGGGTTGGTGGCAGTATAGTTCAATACTTATTGTCGAAAATAAATTTAAGAAATTGGGCCCGGGTGATAGCATGGAGGTAAGGCGTTTGCCTTTCATGCAAAAGGTCATCGGTTCGAATCCCGGTGCCCCATATAGTCTTCAGTGCCTGCCAGGAGCAATTTCTGAGCATGGAGCCAGGAGTAACCCCTGAGCGCTGCTGGGTGTGACCCCCCCCCCAAAAAAAAAAAAAGAAATTAAGTAGTGTAGACCTTGGTCAAGAATAAGTCTAGATCTAGGACAGTAGAACATTGAAGTTATTAGCACCTATCAGGTAGACTGGGTTATCTTCATCCATTGTTCCTTTCAAACAACTGCAAGATCCATGAGAGGCCACCTCCACATCATGTACTAAAATACAGGTGTCCCTCCTTTCTCATCCAGCCTTAGAAAAGAGAGCACTGGAAACAGTACATACTGGGAATGAAATCTTTAGCTCTTCCCTCTTCAAGCATAAAGTGCTACCTTTGTGCATACATGATTCCTGATAGAGAGGATTTCTACCTTTCTCCTCAGATATGCCCTGAAAAACTGCCCCATGCACACCTTGAACTCATGATTCTAGCCTGACATTCCTTTCGAGACTAGATCTAAATGGGATGTCATTCAGTCCCTGAGAATAGTGAAGTAGTAGGTTGGTGAGGGTGAATGCTAGTGTTTGGTGGCAAATAAACAGTGGTTCTGGATGGATTTATTTGTGTAAGATAGTAAAATAACCAAAAAATAGATTCCATGCTGGATTCTGTGAAAGTATTCCATAACATAAGGGAAATGAGAATTACCCAAGGTCTCAAAAAAGAGCTTTTTGAGAAAGAAAATTTATAAAGTCAAATATGAAAAACAAAAGATGGAGACTTAAGCTCATATTTCTCAAAGATTAGAGAGATGCTACAGTGGATAGGGTGCATGCATTGCCTTGCATGCAGACGTAACCCATATGAAATCCACAACACCTTATCTAGGCCCCCAAACCCCACTGGAGTGATCTCTTAGCCCTGAATCAGGTGTGAGTCCTGAGCACTGTTGGGTTTCTTCCAAAACCCAAAACATAAAGATTGACAATGTAGGCTAGAGAGAGAGCTCAGGGATTAAGTTACCTACTCAGAGGACCTGGATTTGATTCCCAGCATTGCATATGATCCTCTGAAGACTGCTAGGATGATCCTTGAACACAGGTAGTAATAAACCCTGAGCACAGCTGAGCTGTGTAATAAACCCACTACAAAAAAAAAAAAAAAAGATTCAAGATGATATAGTAGATTAGATTCTTCAAACATGGGATGTTTTTTTTTTTTTTGCCTCCTTTTTGGGAGAAGTGTATTTTTTGCCCTTTGCCCTCTGATTGCTGGGGGCATGAAGAGTGCTGTGAAATAGGTTTGAATTTTGAATGTCCCAGCCCCCATCTGCCATTACTGTAACAGGGTTGGCCTCAACAGGAGGATGAGAGACAGGGGGAGCTGGGCCTGCTTTAGCTGAACTGCCTTGCCTCTCAGCCAACTACCAAAATTTATATTTATTGTTGATCTTGTCTTAGATATAGTTGGTAGGTAGCTTCTATGAAGTGTTAATGGAGTAGGGAGAACACCGAAAGGACTAACTCCAGCATGAACAGAAAATGAGAGGAAAATTGGAGCAGAGAAATGAAACTCCTTGTACAGGACTTGGGGGAAGATTGGGCCCAGTGAACTGGAAGACTTTTCTGGTTGCAAACAATAAGATGGCAAAGGAAGAAATGAAAGCAGGGGAATTGACATCAGTGCAGTGATTGTAGGTGTTCACCAGAATGGTGCTAAAAGGATAATATAGGGTTGTATTGGTTCCCCCATGAAGTTCAGGTGTTGAGGTACAAATTCCTGGTATCTCAGGATGTGACTGTATTGGGAGATTGAAATTTGCAAGAAGCCAGTAGTGTGGGTTTTGATCCAGTGTGACTGCTGTCTAGTCAGATGACACTGGCCATTGACAAGCTAATGAGTAAGCCACGCCTACCCATCCCCAGATTTCCAAAACCCTGAGTTAATACATGGTTAAGCCCTCCAGTTTGTGGTCCTGTAGCACAGGAATATAGAGAGGAACACAAACAATACCAGTGTACATTGGTCATGAAATGAAGAAACCTAGGTAAGCCTCAATAAATGAGGAGACTTCATTTTGCAAGTGAAATCAAAGTAGAAGAAATGCTCTGAGTGGAAAATATTTATGAATTTCACAGTCAAATTCTATAAGCTCCTGGAAAAATTTAGGCCAACTGCTGCAAAAGAGATAGTTTTCAACTTATCCTAAGATGACTATAGTCAGCCCACTGGACACTGCTCTATAGAGACAGCAGAAAGGCATTCTCAGAGCCAGCACCATAATCACAACAAAAGTCAGTTGTGCTCTTTTTTTTTTGTTTTTGTTTTTGGGTCACACCCAGCAGCGCTCAGGGGTTACTCCTGGCTATGCGCTCAGAAGTCGCTCCTGGCCTGGGGGACCATATGGGAACCGGGGGATTGAACTGCAGTCCTTCCTAGGCTAGCGCAGGAAAGGCAGGCACCTAACCTCCAGCGCCACCGCCCGGCCCCACAGTTGTGCTCTTTTGATGAGGAAAGGAAGTACTTGAAGGTTAGCGCTAGGATATGAGCTAGATTCAGGAACTGAAACACTCACAATAAAGCATTTAGAAGTTTGAATCAACTGTAGGAATTGCTTGCCATTTAATCTGTGAATTTACACATAAATAATTTACAAGTATACAAGATTACAAGATTAGAATCATAAACTTAAAGCTACATTTAATAAAAGAATTTGGCCAAAGATTACTCTATAGTAGTAAGCCAGATTAGTATTTCCATGGAATATATCAATAGAGTTGGGGGAAATTTGGATGGCAGGAGATAATAAACACTGATTTGGCAAATTCTTGCTTAAAATGAGTCTAAAGTTTTGAAATTTGTGAGAGACGATATATTTAGTTCCTTTGACTTTTGTCGATCAACATAGGTTTTAAAATTTCTACATTGAAAAGTCACCAGAGAAGACACAGTGTATATTACAATGGATGAGGTATTGTACCATCATATACATTAGGAAAGGAATTGACTAGAAGTTGTTAGCTCCTGAAATCTAAGGGAAAGAAGTCTGGGCCACCAGTCCCAGACTGGGGTGGTGAAGGGGGTGAAAGGAGAAGAAACAGCAAAGTATGAGTCAGTGCCATTGACTACCTCAATAAGAGGATGGTGGAACTGCCTTGCTAGTAGCTGGCCTGCACATGCTGGATGTTTATTTTGTAAATGGTCTTGAAATATTTCTGCATCTTTCCTTCATTCCCTTGAGATTTAGAGACCTGACTGGAAGCATCCAGTGTATTGAGCTCTGATATACCTGCTTGCTTCAGCTCTTCTAAGTAGAAAGCAATGGTTTCCTTTCTTTGATCTGGGAGATGAAGCCTTTCTCCTAATAAAAAGACCCTTTTGATCCTTGGTATTGATAAAACAAATGCAGCTACACATTTATTTTTACTGTAGGAAGGGAAAGCACACACACACACAGACACATGCAGAAAAGAAAGATATTTTTGAATTAAAATTAAGACAAATAGTAGAACTAACAGAAGAAAGGTACATGCGACAATGTGTAAAGTGGTACTTGGAGTGTGATGGGGGCAAAACTGATGTGGTTGAGCATGTGCTCACTATGCGAATTCGATCCCTTACATTCCCTGTTCCACTACCCCCCACCCCCATCCCCATGCTGGCTATAGCCTGGTGGTCCATGAGCACTGCTGGTTGACCTCCTGGTATGCTAGTATGACCCTTATAATGAATGGGATTTAGGGGGAAATGAAGAGTAAAAAAGAAATGTGAACATGTCTCATGATTTCAGTTCCTAAAGATGTCAGTCCCAAAAGATGTCAGTCCCAGTAAAACTGGTGTTTGAAAACTGTTAAGCCCAAATGCACAATGACATGTGAGTAGATAAAGAGATATATACACAATGGAATACTGCTCTGCTGGTAGTAATATGAAAAGATGAAATCGTGCCTTTTGCTTTCTCTTATATCAGAGTTTCTTGCAGTGCGAAATCTGTCACCTCCAAGGATGCTGGCATGATCAGGGGGGCAAGTAACAGTGACTTCAGATGTAATTGGGGGGGGGGGGGAGTTGAGTTGATGTTAGTGAAATGAGTCAGAGGGAGAAAGACAAATGTGGAAGTTATCAGGAAT
>PVKC010022982.1:0-17462 GCA_004027635.1 Crocidura indochinensis
TAACAATACTGTTTTTCTCTATTTACCCCCTTTTAGCAATATTTCCCCCTTTTTAAATATTTTTCCTGCTTTGTTTCTTGTGATTTGAAGTGTCCTCCAGGAAACTGACTTTTATTGTTAATGACTTTGAAGGACTATTCCTTAGATAGGATCACTTTATGTTCATGACAAAGAATTCTTCGTAATCATGAAGGCATTGTCATTTGAAAAGAAAATTCTTTAGTTTTCTTGGAAGGGGTTTATGGGAACCTTCTTAGCACCACTGGGTTCTATCAGGCTGCTTCCAGTCAACCTGGCTGAGTGGCACAGGATGGCAAACTTCAGGTTATGATGGCCATACTAGGACCTTACTTGACAGTGCTGGAAGAGGTAGTAGGCAGTTCTGGGGATTGAACTCTGGGCCTTGCATAAACAAAGCATATATTATCGTGACAATAAGATGTGCCGCTATTAGTCTTATAAACTATATCATTTACATATTCTCTCACTCTGTACAAATAAGGAGATTTAAGAGGGTAAAATTTCTATGGAGGAAATGTTGCAGAGACATTTTATTTTTATTGTAGACATTTTATTGTAGGGAAGCCCACTAATAAGCTCTTGGGGAATAATAAAAACTTTAAGAAAAAGTTCTTAGCCCTGAAGCTCCTCAGAGATGTGAAGACCATCACTTTAAGAATCAAATTCTGATCCATTCAACTGTTTTGCACATCTAGGCTGATTCCAATTTTTACCTATTGTACTGAGTACTGTGACAAATATGTCCCAAATATGGATGAACATTTTTCTGTCTTGGAAATCTATACCCAAAAAGATCTATATGTTGGGTCATATGGAAACTCAATTATGAGTTTATTGAGAACCCACCATACTGTTTGCCATAGCAGTTGAAAAGCCAACATTCCCACCAGCAGTAGATTAGAGTTCCTACAATATATACAATGGAATACAACATGAATGATTGGAAGTAATGATGCAATCATGCAGTTTGAAGCAACGTGGGTGGAACTGGAAGATATTATGTTAAATGAAGTAATCCAGAAGAAGGATAAATGTAGAGAGATGTCACTCATATGTAATATTTAGAATAACTGAACGAAGAAATGCAATGTTTTTAATGGGAATTGTCATGAATACTCTTGGCTCCAGAGTAAAGTATTGAGAAGGAAAGAAAGTGAGTGGAGAATGATAAAGACAAATGTGAAATAATGGAGACAAGGGCCAAAGGGACTCAGGTGCATAAGTGGTGTTCAGAAAGGATAAAATTAAATATCCAAGACACAGAATCAATTACAATAAAATCATGAGTCCCAAACTTCAATAACTAAAATTAAAAGTGGGCCTGTTTTGATGGTAGACTGGGCAGGCCCTGCTGGCATGGGAAAAACTCTGGAAACACTGGTGGAGAGATGTTGACACTGGTAATAGGATTAGTGATGGAAAATGATATGCCTATAATTCAACTATAAATAACTTTATAAATCAAAATGATTTAAATTTAAAATAATTTTTAAAAAGAAAAATCTGAATTTCTTTTCTGAGGGTGGGCCCCTCAGAAAAGACTGCAAGGATTTCCCTGTGACATTTTTATGTATTCCAAGAACTTCAAGATAATTTGAAGAAATTATATCCACACTTCTGCCAAAAGGTATTTATTGATCTTTTCTTCCCTCTATTGTCTTGCTTGAACACATCTTTCTTTCTCTCCTCTCACACTTCTCTGAATTTCTTTCATAAGCCTGTATTTATAAGAAAAACATGAAGGGATGAAGGAACAAATAAACAAGGAAAGAAATAGAAAAGAGACAAAATATTCTTACAAAAGATTCTTTTTTTTTGGTTTTTGGGTCACACCCAGTGACGCTCAGGGGTTACTCCTGACTATTTGCTCAGAAGTCGCTCCCGGCAGGCACGGGGGACCATATGGGGAGCCGGGGGATCGAACCGAGGTCCATCCTAGGTTAGCGCAGGCAAGGCAGGCACCTTATCTGCAGCGCCACCGCCCGGCCCCTTACAGAAGATTCTAAGATGAGGAAAATAAAAAATATTTTTTCTTCTTTTTATGGGCCACATCCCATGATACTCAGGAATTCCTGGATCTGTGCTCAGGAGTTACTCCTGTAAAGCTTGGGTAACCTTTTGGAGAGCCAAAAGGGATCAAACTTGGATCAGCCTTATGCAAGGCAAGCTCCCTACTATCTACTGCCTCTCTTGCCCCAGTATACAAAATCTGTTTCAAGCAAACAACTTGACTTGTTGTTCCAAGCAAGCTCTGCCAATTGTTCATAGAGTAAAGGACATTTGTAAACTATCAAAGTATCCTCCAATGCTTATTAATTACAAAGGGAATGATAGTAATGTTTGTTCTTTCTCATATTTTCTCTATAACTTCTTACTCTTTATTATGCATATCAACCCAAAAACCCCTGAACACCAATGAGTGTGGCCCACAAAAAAATAAACAAAAGAATTGTCATCTCTCTCTTTTTTTTTTAAATATGGAACGCTTCACGAATTTGTGTGTCATCCTTGCGCAGGGGCCATGCTAATCTTCTCTATATCGTTCCAATTTTAATATATGTGCTGCCGAAGCGAGCACATGAATTGTCATCTCTTTATCAGTCAACATCCTAAATTCTGAAGAACAGGTCTCTAGGTGAAGGTGGGCTACTAAGACAAGAAGATACACATTTCTACCTGAATCAACACTCTCATTTTACTTTCTATGACTTTTTAACAACCTGTCCTCCTGTTCACTGCTTTCCTTTCAGCAGGGAATTGAAGCAGAAGCCTCAGGCCCCAGTCCCAGGGGATTGGAGGAAAGCAGGTCTGGAAGCAAACACTGACACAGGAAATAATCCACACATGATGAGAGTGCTAAAAACGTTTCAGGGACTTCCACTGCAAGCTTCTGCTCATTAACCCTAAGACCAGCAAGCAGAAAGTTCACAGTAATGAAAACCTGAAACTTCCAGCAGCTTCTCCCTGAGACCCTCGAGGCTTTATTGGGAAGCCAAAGACCATACCCAGGGGAGGAGAAGGTGGTCTAAGACATCAATCCAAAAGATGCTTCAAATCAAAGGTGCTTCTATCCAAAGGTACATATCCTGAAACTGATGGAAACCAGTTAATCCAAAGGGAATCTCGCAAGGTCTAGTCTATTCCACTCAATTAAATTTTTCATCCTATAGTACTTTTCCAGATATATCTGATCCCTATATCTGGCACATTATTATTTTCCCCATTAATTGCTCCCTATCTGGCACATTATTTTGTCGCATTCAGTTCCCCCTCAATTCTAATCTGTTTTAGTCACAGTAACTTTTCTTTAAAAAGTATTTTTTAACTGGCATAACAGTACAATGGTAGGGTGTTTGCTTACACATGGCTGACCCAAATTAGATGCCCGGTACTCCATATGGTCCCCTTAGTCCCAAAAGAAGTGATTTCTGAATGCAGAGCCAGGATTAAGGCCTGAGCACCACTGAGTGTGACTCAAAACAAAAAAATAAAATGACTATATTTTGATTGATATTCTCTAGTTTATAACACGATTAAAATGGTTTCTCATGCACATAATTCCAACACCATGATCATCACCGGTGTACTCATCTACCTTTTCAAGAACCCAAACACCTCTCCATTTCAAAACTTCTAATCTCAGTTGTGTGAGTCAATGCCTTTGGACTTTTGTTGGCACCTTGCTGTGTATTTTGCTGTTGTTTCTGGTTTTTCTTTGGGGGGGGGGGTTCTGTTTTTCTTTAAAGGAATCACACCGGGCAGCACTCAGGGGTTTCTCCTGGCTCTTTGCTCAGAAATCGTTCCTGGCAGGCACGGGGGACTATATGGGATGCCTAGATTCGAACCACCATCCATCCTGAATTGGCTGATGCAAAGCAAATGCCCTGTGCTATTTCTCCAGCCCTTTTGCTGTGTATCTTTAAGTCCCATACCTTAGGGTTCATTTTGTATCACTCCTTTACCACTGACTAACTTCACTCAGCAGGCTATCCTCTAGTGTTCTTTCTTAGTTGCGCATAGCATTCTTTTGTGCATATACCAGAACTTCTTGATCCATTCATCTGTAGTTGGATATTTTCCTAAGTGTGGCAATGTACATAGGCATGTATATATATTTTCAAATTAATGTTTTTGTATTTAAGGGTATATGCAAAGAAGTGATATCACTGGGTCATGTGGAAGTGAAATTCCTATTTTTTTGGTCATATTAACTTTTGGTTATGTTTAGCAACATATGGCAATATAACTCCTTTCTAAAATCTTCTTTTGATATCTCTTACATATTCATTTTCTATTGAGAGAACTAAAATAATACTACTAATTTCAACCAAACTCTCTGGGTTTTATTTGGAATATCATGGTATCATAAAATTGATAGAGAAAATGTATTAATATTTTCGGCATATGATACATAATTCATTTATTAATACAAAGTCTAGTTATCCAAAATATATATACAAATATCAAAGAATTTAATTTTTAAGATTGTAACACTTCTCTGAAAAAAATGCTCTGTCTCACTTTCTTTGAGAATTGATTCAGACACTAGAACAGAAATAAATAGCTTTCTTTGGCTATATTTTGAATTTTTAGTGTAGCATTTCTATTAATCACCATGAATTACAGAGCTACAAAATCCGTTATGACTGGATTTCAGGTGTACAATGTTCAAACACCAATTCGTTCACCAGATTCTATTTCCCTCTACCAATGTTTAGTTTCTCTCTGGCTCCCTAGCCTGCTTCCATAGAAGGCACTTCCCCCTCCATCATTATCCTAGTGTTCCCTTCCCTAACTTCTTTTTTTTTCTAGTGATCTTATGCCATGAGTGGCATTAGATCTCAATCTCACAAGAAAAATAGTTGCTACTAAAAAATGAGAATCTTCACTTGTTTTCAGATGAGTGATTTTCTTTCCAACCACCTTTTCAAATGTTCTCATTCTTTTTAACAGACACCTTAAGATTTTCTAAATATATAATCTCATCACTTGCCAGAAAAGAATCAAAGTTCTTTATATTTTAAGTATTATCAGTTCATATGGTATAAGCTACTTGAGGGCAAAAACTTGTGCATATGAGCTAGAACATAAGCTAGGGCCCCATGTGCCTGTCCTGGGTTCAATTATCAGCACCACAAGGTGCCCTAAGTTTTTCAAGAATAGCCCTGGAGGCCCTCAGCACCACTAGAATGGCCCTGCTGGTTCCCAGCACTGCAAATCTAAGAAATATCCCATCCTTGGGTTCTTGCATTGAACAACTGGAGTAGTTAGAGAAAAGTTAGCCAAGAATAGTTAGAGAGGTTCCCGATCACCTGATCACTGTTTGAGGTTCGCCAAGAGAAATGTATGCTTGATTTTTCAGTATTATATACTAAATTTGGTACACTAAGTGTTCAGAATTCTCCTCAATGAATATTAGTCCTAAGAAAGAAAGGAATATAAAGATGGAGGAGGTTTAGAGGGAGGGAAGATGAAAGAAGCCTTAAAATGTCATTGTCAGAAGTGCTATCTGTGGTTTTCACAAGTCATTTTATCTTCATCAGATACAAATTAAGATGAATTTAGCAATGATAGAAAGTCATCTGCGGCTCTTTTCTTAACAGGATGGACGTTCATCCCCACACTTCCTGCTTGCACCTTTCTTTTCTGGAATTAAATAAAAAATAGTTCGCATTCTCTATGTCTTAGCTCTGTACTAGCTCTGTCCTCGGTGAATATTCTAAATCTCTAATTCTCACCTAGAAGTCTGCAAGGTAGCTCATATTCTGGTTTATAAGTACTTATTCTTGGCACCAGTGACCATTTTGATTGGTGTATTATCAGTTTCAGAAGAGTACTCAACTAGGAGAGATGACACAAAAGAGAAAAGTCACCCTAAATGGTTCTTCACATTCTCTCATTGACTTTCTACCTTCTTCACCAGATTTCTTCCAATGATGGCATTATTTTAAAAAGGAATCCAAGATAACAAAAGTTATCCTTTTGAATTAAGGCTAAACAACAGTTCTCCTTTTGAATTTAGTCCAAACAAAATCTTGCCACTCTAAAAGCATTTTTATATTTTTCAATAAATTATTTTAGTTAAATGCCATGCACTACATAGTTGCTCATAACACATTTGTTCTAAGATCAATCCCACCAGCAATGTAAAATCCCCTTCACTATTGTTCCAAGATTCCCAACCATTCCCAAACCCATCCCCTTGGCAGATATAAAATAATGTATTTTATATTACTTGTTTACAGATACATGCTAATAAAATTAGTTTTTTAGCAAGTGGTGCAGTAAGAAAATTTGTAAAAATGTATGTATCTCGCAATTAGGTCATTATATCATTGTCAGAAGGTTTGCTAAGTGATTTGTTGCTAATTTATTTTATGTTATTTTTGTTTAGTTTTGTTTCTGAACAAAACATGGCTTTGAATTTATATTGGTATGTCCCTACAAGAAATTACAGTACTGAAAAAATTTGGACTTATATGCTGCTAGATGGCCCAAGAATTCCAAGCTCTGGCTAATATGGCTTTTGTGGGGGTGTGGTTACAGCTGCCAGGGCTTCCAGAAGTACAAAAAGGTGAGGGAAAAATGTCCTCACTTACTCTAAAAAAATTCCTGAAGATGCCAGCACAAATACTGGCATGCCTGGAGTATGGTTGGTTTGGCATCTCTGCAGAGCTCTGTGGTAGAGTAGTGAAACTGGGCCATTGGTAAAGTGGTGGTCTTGGGTGGTGAGTGCAGCTTGTGTGGCTTTACCATGAGGGCTCACCTCCTCCTCTGAGATAGCCATTTTCAACTATATGGCTAGTATACCCATAATTTTTCTTGACTTGATATACATCTATTTTGAGAATATAGTGAGTTTATGGAGCTGGCCAACTGAAAGCATTTTAAATGCCACATTTTAAAACTAGTTGAACATTCTTCTAAAAACAGAATTTCTATCCAATCCAGTCATCTCACTTCTGGGTTTTTCTTTAAGAAATTGGAATAAAGGATATAGGTACTTGCACAAAACTTACAAAAACTGAAAGGCAGAAAATGGGCTGGAGAGTTAATCCAGGGGTTAAGAAATTTTCCCTGCACACACTAACCCCAGTCAGATTTTTGGTCCCATGATTTTATGAAGTGATACAATATGAAGTGCATTTTTGTGGTATGTTGGGATTTGTTGCTTCATTCTACATATTTCTAATAAATAGAGTTAAACTGGAGCTAACTATCTAAACATTCTATCAAACGCTGCTTTTTTGTTTGTATGGGTTGATTTGTGTTTGTGTGTGTGTGTGTGTGTGTGTGTATGTGTGTGTGTGTGTGAAGAATATTGAGGCCACACCCAATGGTATCAGCATATACTCTTGGCTCTGCACTCAGGGATCACTCCTGGTGGTGCTTTGGAGATTGAGGGGCATACTGGATGCTATACGTTAAACTTGGGTTAGCCATGTGCAACCAAGTGCCTTACCTACTCTACTATAACTAGCTCACATCAAATATTTTTGCTGAAAAATGTTCACAGCTGATACCATGACCTTCAGTGCCTTTACAACGCTGACCTATAGGCACACATCACATGGTAGTGAGAGCAGAATGCAACATGGGAAGCACCTCTTCTTCTAGGCATAAAATGGCTCTCCAGGTATGCGTCTGTGAGCATACCTCCCCCCCTCCCTCCCTCCCTTCCTTCCTTCCTTCCTTCCTTCCTTCCTTCCTTCCTTCCTTCCTTCCTTCCTTCCTTCTTTCCTTCCTTCCTTCCTCCCTCCCTCCCTCCCTTCTTCCTTCCTTTCTTTTCATGGTTAGATTTCATTAGATGGAAATAATTGATCTAACAACTAGGAAACTAGGTGGACTTCCTGAAAATGGAGACATTTAGGTTTGGACATAGAGCTGATTGTCAGGCAGGTTGGGCACTCTAAAGCTCTGAAAAGTGCAAGTTACAGGCCACCAGCAAACAGGAGAACTGAAGTAAGGAGAAACTGGGTGGTGAAGAGTAGGGAGTCTACCCCCAATAAACAAACTGAAAAACATGTCATGAAATCAGGCATGACCATAACTTGAGGACAGATGATTTGAGCAGAGAGATGAGTCGCTCACCAAGCCTCCTCTGCCCTTGGAAAACTCCTTCCTTCCTGGGCATCCCTTCATCTGTTCAGGAGATCAGACACTTATACAAGACAAATGACACCCAGGAGAGGCATAATGAAAAACCAAATGCATCTGCACCCCAACAAAATGTCTTGGGCTAGTGACCTTGGGGGTACTTACAGAGAGATTTTTTTCTTTAATGTTTAAAAATATTTTATTTTATTTTTTATTTTGTATATTCATTAAATTTTTTATTTAAACACCATGATTACCAACATGACTGTAGTTGGGTTTCAGTCACAAAAAAAATCCCCCTTCACCAGTGCAACATTCCCACCACCAATGCACCCCATCTCCCTCCACCCACAACCTCTTATTTATTTTTAATATCTCTATTTAAGCACTTTAGAGGTGCTGAAGTTTTTTTTGTTTGTTTTTGTTTTTTGGGGGGCCACACCCATTTGATGCTCAGGGGTTACTCCTGGCTAAGCGCTCAGAAATTGTCCCTGGCTTGGGAGGACCATACGGGACGCTGGGGGATCAAACAGTGCTCCTTCCTTGGCTAGTGCTTGCAAGGCAGATACCTTACCTCTAGCGCCACCTCACCGGCCCCAGTATTTAAGCACTTTTATTAGACATGATTGTAGTTGGGTTTCAGTCATATAAAGATCACCCCCTTTTAATCAGTGCAAGATTCGCATTACCAAAGCCCCAAATCTCCCTCCCCACCGCTCCACCTATATTTGAGACAGGCTTTCTTCTTCCCTCATTCACTCACATTGTTATGATAGTTGTCAGTGTAGTTATTTCTCTAACTGCACTCACGACTCTTTGTGGTGAGCTTCATTCATATCATGAGCTGGAGCTTCCAGCCCTCATCTCTATTATCTCTGGGCAGCATTACAGAAATGTCTTTTAATTTTCTTAAAACCCAAAAATAAGTGAGATTATTCTGTGTCTAGCAGAGAAGAGCTTTCTTATTGTTTTCTTTTTCTCTCTCATGCCTGAAAGCAAAACCAAGAGGACAAGAGAAGCAATCAGAGGAGACATTGGCCCCTCACAAAATCTTGAGACTCTGGTTGATCAGGGTAGGACCCTTTATCTCACCACATAGTGAGGGGTTGTGGGTGTCCTGAGAGAAATTTTCTTCTTCAGTTTAGGAATGAGGTATTCACAGCTTCACGTTCCTTTAAATGGGGAAATGCTGTTCATCTTCACGCATGCCCCAGCACAGGACCTGGAGAGAAAGAAGCCCAGGACATGCCTCCAACAGCCCCGTAACTCAGCTTTGGGCTGAGCTGGTCCACAAAGAGATGCTCCAGTTGCCTATCCCAGACCTAAGGCATCAGGACATTTGGTACATGGGCACCATCATATGAGCAGAAATATAGCCACCACTGCCAGATTTTATGAAAAATTTCTACTGTCACCAAATCCATTTGCTCTCTTGTTCCTGCTTCTGGTACAGTGGCAAAATAGCTCCTGGGTTGTTTTTTTTGTTTTCTTTTTTTGTTTGTTTTTTTGGTTCTTGAGCCACAGCTGTGGTACTCAAGCTTTCTCCTGGCTCTCAGGAACTGGAAGACTGTTTATGGTGCCAGGAATCCAATCTGGACCACCAGCATGAAGGCAAGTGCATTACCTGCTGTACTATCTCTCCAGTCTCTCCAGTTGCTTCTCGTAACAGATGTTATAACTGCAGAGCCTAAGATATTTCTCTGGTCCCTTTTCACAACCTAGCTTCCAAAAAACAAATTTAATAATCTGGAGGGAAGGAGTACATTTTTAGAGAAATAGTTTACCAAGTCTGAACCATAAAGCGAAAATAACTTATTTTTGAAAAAAAAAACTTTTTGATAGATCACAAGAAGGAAAACTAAAACAGTAATCAAAATTCTTCCAACAAAATTCCAGAAGCAGGTGGCTTTATGAGTGAATTCTACCAAAACCTCAAAGAAACTATGCCAGCTTTTCTCAAACACTTGCCAAAGAACAGGCAAAGGACAACTTCCAAACAAGTTGGCCAGCATTGCCCTAAAGCTGGAACTAGACAAGAGCTCTACAAACCAAAAAGAATCGAAATTATTAAAATGTACACCCTACTTCACCAGTGCAACCTTTCCACCACCAATATCCCCCAACTCCTTTTCTCCCACCCGCTGTCTGTCTTCAAGGCAGACATTCTATTTCTCTTTCTCTCTCATTATCATTGTCATGATAGCTGTTAGTGTGGTTATTTCTCTAACTGCACTCACCACTTTTTGTGGTAAGCTTTATTATGACTGAAACCCAACTATGAACATGTTTGTAACCATGGTGCTTAAATAAAGATATTATTATAAAAATAAATAACATCCAAAAGCAGTTAGGTTTCAAAAAGTACAGTTCTATTAAGAGACCAGTATCTCTCCACACACAATTTGTTAGTGACTTATTAACACCAATTTACATTCCAGTAAATTCTATGGCTGATTTTATATATTTAATAAAAAACGAGATCATTGTTTTGATTTGTATCTCCCGATAATTAGTGATGAGGAGCATTTTTTTCATGTGCCTTTTGTCCATTTGTATTTCTTTTTTGAGGAAATATCTGTTCATTTCTTCTCCCCATTTTTGTATGGGGTTAGATATTTCAAACAGTGACTTGTATACCTTACATATTAACCCCTTATCTGATGGGGATGGGGATGAAAAGTTTCTCCCATTCTGTGGATAGTCCTTGTATCCTAGTCTCTACTTCATTTGAGGTACAAAAGCTTCTTGGTTTAAAATAGTCTCATTTGTTTATCCTTGCTTCCACTTGTTTGGCCATTGGTGTTTCATCCCTTAAGATGCCTTTACCTTCAATGTCATGGAATATTCTGTCTACATTTTCCTCTATGTACCTCATGGTTTCAGGTCTGATATCAAGTTTTTCAATCCAGGTTGATTTGACCTTTCTGCATAGTATTAAGGAGTGGTCTGAATTCATTTTGTTTTTGTACGTTGCTGATCAATTTTCCCAGCACCACTTGCTAAAAAGCTTTCCTTGTTGTTCCACATTGTATTTCTTGTTCCTTTCACTGCTGGTAGGAATGCAGGTTGGTCAGCCTTTCTGGAAAACAATACGGACATTCCTCAAAAAGAGAGAAAACTGAGCTGCCATATGACCTAGAAATACCACTCCTAGAAATATATACCAGGAACACAAAAGCACAATACAAAAATACCATCTGCACTCCTATTTACAATAGCCAGAATCTGGAAGCAATTCAGGTGCCCAACAACAGATGAGTGGCTAAAAAAACTATGGTATATCTACACAATGCAATACCACGCAGCCATTAGGAAAAATGAAGTCATGGAATTCGCTTATAAATGGATGGAAATAGAGACTATTGTGCTGAGTAAAATGAGCCAGAAGGAAGGGGATATAGATAGATATATATAATATATATATAATATATATTATTTATATATATAAATAATCTCAATCATTTGTGCTATATAAGGAAAACAAGAGATAGTATAGTAATAATACCCAGAGACAATAGAGACAAAAGTTAAGAGGCCCAGAACAGGGTAGAAAGTTCACCATAAAGAGCCATGAGTATGGCTAGAGTAAAGGTGGGTCTACTGAGTCAATGATAGATGGAACTGATTGCTCTGGACAAGAACTAGGCACTTAAAGTACAGAAACTAACAGGCAAGTTACCTCTTCATTAACAATAGTGTAAACCACAGTGTAAAAAGGGAAGGAGAGAGAGAGAAAGAGAGAGAGAAGCAATTTGTCTCCTCTAGACCAAGGTGGGGCTGGGGGTTTGGGGTAGAAGGGAAATGGGAGACATCCATGGCTGGACGGTGCACTGGTGAAGGACGTTATACATTGTATGACTGAAACGCAACAATGAACAATTTTGTAACCACAGCGCTTAAATAAAACAATTAAAATAATGAAATCACATACCAGCATCCCTGGGCTCAGCATAAAGTGCCATGAGCTGATTTGCTGATTGAAAAAATCACAGTCCAATGCAAAGACTCCATGAAGGCATTTGGGGTCACTGGGGTCACCTAGAGTCCTGTGTCCCAATCCCAGTGCCAGAAAAAGGGCATCTGACCATTCAAATGGCATGGCCTAAAGATGTAGGCCAAAGGGCATCAGTCACAGAGCTGGCAAGAAAGGTCACTTTATTTATTTATTTATTTTTATTTATTTATTTATTCATTTTGGTTTTTGAGTCACACCCAGCAGCGCTTAGGGGTTACTCCTGGCTCTACACTCAGAAATCGCTCCTGGCAAGCTCAGGTGACCATATGGGATGCCAGGATTCGAACCACCATCCTTCTGCATGCAAGGCAGACACCCTGCCCCCATGCCCAGAAAGATTACTTTAAGTCACTGTGCTTGCATGATCGTTATACCCAAATCAAACTGGAATCTATGCCACCTGTGTCACCCCAACTCATTGGGCTGTGATGATGAAGATGGAAAGAAAAAACACCAAAGACCAAGGAACAATGAACCTGAAAGCAGTGGCAAATTTGTCTGTGAAGCTGCCCAATAACAGAACAGAGCTATCTGCCTGCCCTGTTATTCTGGAGAAGCAGTGTCACTCATCCTGAAACCAGCTTCACCACCACAAACTTCTCTTTCCATCCTTGTTCACGTCACTCTGCTCCCGGCAGCAGTGTGACCACATTTGGGTGTGTGGGTTTGTGCCTTTCAAATGAGTTTTGTCGTGATGAAGTGTGTACTAGACTGGAACTTCTCAGCCTGATCAAACTCACTGTCCACTGACAACAGATTATATCTTTCAATGCAGCAAGACTGGGCTCTGAATTCTTGAACTTCTTTGGAAAGAAATAAGGCACCTTCATCAATTATCTGTGGTTCAAAGTAGCTCAGGCCTCAAAAAGACAAGGTGCTGCACCCAGTCTGTGGTCATAACTCTCTGCTCACAGAAAAACATTGAACATCAACTTTCTTGTTGAGACAGAGAAAGTGAACATTACCTTTAACCACCTTTTATGGCCAGCAGCAAAGGCCAGAATCATGTTTTACAGTCTGTTTGGGGGTCATCACCCACAAAAGTCAGGCGATTGGTGAGTGGGCAGCACAGGAATTCCTTATAGATGGCAAATCAGTGCTAGTGTCCTTCCCCAGATGGGAAACATCAGGCAGAAAGAACCCCTGTTGAGGTAATGACAGTTGAACCTGGACACCCCACTTAGACATACCCTCTTGTCATGCTAAGTATAAATGGAAAATCTGGGACCTTTGATGGGGGAGGGGGGCATGATAGTGACCAGAGCAGTGCCTGTTAGTCCCTGGGGGGTAGGATGTAGAGATAAAGCATCAGAGAAGTGCTACCTACTTTGTATTTATTCCTTTCTCTTTCTTTTTTGAACCCAGGCTTTCCCCCAGCCACCTCTGGCTGGTGAATTTCCATCTATCTCTCCCTCTTTCTCAGAAACCCCCAGGTAGCTGAGGCAAGCCTCACACTCCAGGTGGGATATAATGTGTACTTGGTTTCTCTTTCTGTCTTCTCTCTGTGTCCCAGTAAGTGGTTGCTACATGTTGGCATCCCTGAATGGGCAAGAAGCCCCACCTGGCAGCCGGGCCCCATGGGCCTCTGCGAGCCTTACAGCACTGGGCTGTGGTAGCCTTGGGCCTCTGCTGACCAACATGTCTGTGCTCTAAAGCTAGAGCCTATGGCTGCTCTGATTCCAAAATAGGCTTGGATGTGGCTTCTGGATCCAAGGCTATGAGCCTGAGTGCACACTGAGATCGTGGGCGCAGACTTTTCTGAATGGAGCAGAGGATACAAACCTGATGCAGTAGATCTTCAGGAGCTGCAACCAGTTAGTACACAGCAGCAAAGGGCAAGACAGCTGGGCCCGGGGCTGGGAACAATAGACCTAGTGTCCTCCAGAGGGGCTAGACATGGTGTAGGCAGGAAAGTCTGCTTGTGTATGATGTCCTACCCTGCCTGGGATTAGTCTGGGATCTGCCCTGCCTGGGGGTCACCTTTTCTTGCCTGGGGTCTACCTTCACATGCCTCATGATCCATAGGCCCCCATGATTCTGGGGTTGAGGAGCTGTCTCTAATAAAGACACTGTTTTTGTTCTTTGTCAGAAGGTAGAAAAGTTTATTAGAAAGTAGAGGCGAAAGAGGAAAGAACACCCACACTTATTACTGGGAGGAACTTGGCATAGGACTAATTTCACAACTGCTTTGTTTTAGGTAAAAATAAAATGCATTAAAATTCACTGTACCTTTCCCCACAAATCAACTTGCCTTCCAGATGTATCTGTTCTAGAAGTTTCCATCCTACATTGAGTACTGTTAGTGGAAGCAAGGATTGTCATATAGTCATCCTCACAGTATGGTCTTAGGAAAGGGCTCTTTTATTAGAGTTGAAAACCTGTAGCCCAGAAGGGTTTTAGATTATTTGGATCCTTCTCCTCGCCCACCCGTGACTTCTTTCTCACCCATATTCCACCTCATCACCTTCTGGGCATTTCTCTCATAATTACACCTCCTTTCCTTCTTCCCAACATAGACAGCACAGTCCAGAGGTGACTGTCCACTCACCTATGAAAACTAACAAGGCTCCACAGCATGGAGGCAGCAGGCAGCGTGAAGAGAGGTTTCTAAATGAATCCTCTGGGTCCCCTTAGAGGAATCTAAGGCAAGAAGGGACAGGAAGGTAAAAGGTCACAGCTGGTGGCTAGAGTTAACACTGTGTTTCATTATTTTAAACAATATATTACTTAGCTTTACATCTGCCTAAGGGAGCAAATGTTTGAAAAGGTAATAAACACAGATGAGAAAGAGCCTTCATTCCCAAAAACCTGGTGTAGTGTAAAGGAGTCTCTGAAGCCAACTAAGCCAGTTCTTTCTGGGCCTGAAACTCTACCCAGAGAACATTTAAATTAATAAAAAGCTCAATTTACTAAGAGCTTTAAATGAAAAATTAGAAGATCTAGGGCTAATCGACTTATATAGAACCCTCCATCCCCAGAAAACAGAATACACATTGTTCTCAAGCCCACATGGATCCTTCTCCAGAATAGACTTAGGATACAAAGCCAACCTATATAAGACCACAAATGTAAGGATCATTAGAAGTACCTTATCAGATCACTATGCAACAGAGGTCAAAATTGACTTCAAGAAGTAATGAAGAAAAACTAATACCTGGAGATTGAACAACATGCTGCTCAACAACAGCTGGATCAAAGAACAACTCAAGGGAGAAATAAAAAGATTCATTGAGACAAATGATAATGAAGAGACAACTTGCCAAAATTTGTGGGACACAGTAAAAGCAGTAATTAGGGGGAAACTCATAGCAATACAGGCCTATGTCAAGAAACAGGAAAATGACAAAGTCAGCAGCTTAAATGCCCACCTCAAAAAACTGGAACAGCAGCAGCAGAGATACCCAACCTCAACCAGAAGGCAAGAAATAATAAAAACCAGGGCAGAATTAAACAACATAGAAACTAAGAAAACAATACAAAAAATCAATGAGACCAGGAGTTGGTTTTTGGAAAAAATAAACAAGATAGACAAACCACTGGCAAAACTCACCAAAAAAAAGAGGGAAAACACTCAAATCAGTGGGATCACAAATGAAAGGGAAGAGGTTACAACAGAACCCCAAGAAATACAACATATCATGAGATCATATTATGAACAACTATACTCAGCTAGGCTAGAGAACCCAGTAGAAATCGACAGATTCTTGGAAAAATACCATCTTCCGAGGCTAGAAAAAGAAGAACTAGAAAGTCTAAACAGACCAATCACCTCAGAGGAAATTGAAGACGTAATTAAGAAACTCCCTAAGAACAAAAGTCCAGGCCCAGATGGATTTACAGGTGAATTCTATCAAACATTTCGAGAAAACCTACTACCACTCTTCCATAGGTTCTTCCAAACCATAGAAAAAACAGGAGTCCTCCCCAATTCCTTTTATAAGGCGAATATCACACTCATCCCCAAAGATGGCAAAGATACCACCAAGAAAGAAAACTACAGACCAATCTCACTAATGAACATAGATGCAAAGATACTCAACAAAATCTTAGTAAACCGAATCCAGCACTTCATCAGAAAGATCATACACCATGACCAAGTGGGTTTTATACCAGGAATGCAAGTTTGTTTCAACATACGCAAATCAATCAACATTATCCATCACATCAACAACAAGAAAGACAAAAACCATGATCATATCAATCGATGCAGAGAAAGCATTTGACAAAATCCAACACCCTTTCATGTTAAAGACACTCAGCAAAATAGGGATAGAAGGAACCTTCCTCAAGATAGTTACAGCTATCTATGAAAAGTCTACAGCCAACATTATACTTAATGGTGAGAAACTAGAAGCATTCCACTAAGGTCAGGAACTAGGCAAGGATGTCCACTCTCTCCACTCTTATTCAATATAACCTTAGAAGTTCTAGCAATAGCAATCCGACAAGAGAATGGAATCAAAGGAATCCAAATTGGGAAAGAGGAATTCAAATTATCTCTATTTGCAGACAATATGATGATATACATTGAAAACCCTAAAGAGTCCACAATAAAACTCCTAGAAACAATTAACCAATACAGCAAAGTGGCTGGATACAAAGTCAATGCACAAAAGTCAGTAGCATTTCTATACAGAAACAATGAAGTCGAGGAGAGAGAGATGAAAAATACAATTCCATTTAAAATAGTATCAAAAAAAATATCAGGTATCTAGAAATCAACCTTATAGGGGAAGTGAAAGACCTATACCAGGGAAATTACAAAACACTCCAGAAATTGAAGAGGACCTAAAGAAATGGAAGAACATCCATGCTCATGGATAGGTAGAATTAATATAGTCAAAATGACTATCCTACCGAAACTACTATATAGATTTAATGCAATCCCTATCCAAATTCACACATCATTCTTTAAAGACTTAGAACAATCCATCACAAAGTTCATCTGGAACCACAAAAGACCCAGGGTAGCCAAACACGTACTGAAAAACAAGAAGCTGGGTGGAATCTCCTTATCTAACTTAAAACTATACTATAAAGCCATAGTGATCAAAAGAGCATGGTACTGGTACAGAGACAGGACCTCAGACCAGTGGGTCAGAATAGTATTCCCAGACATAAACCCCCAGATATACAGCCAACTAATATTTGATAAAAGAGGCAAGAACTTGAAATGGTACAAAGAAAGTTTATTCAACAAATGGTGTTGGTACAACTGGAAAACCACATGTATGAAAGTGAAAATTGGCCCATACCTCACCCCTTATACAAAAGTCAACTCAAAATGGATCAAAGACCTTGAAATCAGACCCAAATCTATAAAGTTTAT
>PVKC010022983.1:0-17439 GCA_004027635.1 Crocidura indochinensis
TTTTTTTTTTTTTTTTTTTTTTTTTTTTGGTTTTTGGGTCACACCCGGCAGTGCTCAGGGGTTACTCCTGGCTCCATGCTCAGAAATTGCTCCTGGCAGGCACGGGGGACCATATGGGGCACCGGGATTCGAACTGATGACCTTTTGCATGAAAGGCAAACACCTTACCTCCATGCTATCTCCCGGGCCCCCAACTTATTGCTGTTTTATGGAAAGTTCTAGGAATCCTAAAAAATGTTTCTAGGGCAAAGTCAATTCGTCAGGAATTTGGGCTACAAATATACATTATATATATACATACATCTACCTTGTTATATGGAAATACAGCATATGTATTTGTTGTATTTATATATATTTGTACTTCCATGTTACAATGAAAATGTAATAGAAACATTAAAATAAAAATAGCACTGCTGTTTACAAAAAGTACATAATGAAAGGTTCACACCTTATCTAATGCTCAAAGGATTAAAGAAAAAGCAAAACTTAGCTCAGTGGCTAAGCACATGCCTTGTGTGCATAAGAGCTGGGTTCAGTTCCCAGCACTGTAAAAACAAATAGGCTTAAAGTGGAACAGACACATTTATGAGCTTAGCTGAAAAAAAAGCTGTTTTTAAATTTCAAACTTAAATTTATTTTTGGGCTACAGCAAGTGGTGATCAGGGATTAATCCTCACTCTGCATTCAAGGATCACTCCTGGTTGTGCTTGGAAGACCATATGTGGTTCTGGGGACCAAGCTGGGTTGACCACATGCAAGGCAAGCAACTTAACTTGTGTGCTGTCTCTCTGGGCCTCACCTGAGTAATGCTTATACATCCAGAGACACAGGTATACAAAGAAAACACTCAGCAGTGTTCAGGGATTATTTAGGATTTATTCATGGCAATACTTAGGGGACCATATGGAATGCTGGGGATTGAACCCAGTTTAGCCCCCTGCAAGGCAGACACTCTAGTAACTATACTACTGCTAGAGCCTCCAAATCAATTTATTTTTAAAGTGATTGCCCTATTTAGTTATGTGATCCCTTACAGTCATAATAGAGTCATCTTTCAACATGTAGAAAATGCTGGTTTCCCAAAGAACTAATATAACTTAGTTTCCCTCTCAGCAGCTCAGAGTGTGAGAGCATTTGGATGTCTGTCTCAGACATCCTTTGAATTCAGGTTAAAGCTAGATGTCCTGTTTGGCCCAGGAGGCTGTTGGCACCAGCTCTGGAAGCCATTGTGGCGGAGTGGGGGTGGATAGGGATATACCATTTTCAGCATTCAGCATGTGGGCACCTTTGCGGTGGTCTTCTAACACAGAGCCCCTCATTGGCCCCACAGAATGGTGACAGGCTCCATCACATCCCGGAGGGTGCCAAATTATTCTGCAGTGTTTGGGATGGGGTATTGGCTTCCACCGGAATCAGTGGTGACATGGGGCATGCAGACTTTGAGGAGGACTGACTGACTGCCTTCTAGCTGGCTGGCTCCAGGTCTCCTGCTGTGTGTATGCAAGCAGAGGAGGGCCTGGCGCTCTCCAGGGAAACCCCAAGTTTTGGCTTTCCACCTACTCTCACAAGAAAGGATTTTTTTCTTCCTCCGGACCATGGCCAAGGAGATGAATTCTCTTCAATCCCATATCAGGAGTGAAATCTGGAAAACCCAGTTTACGGTTTATGAAGGAGCAGCACCAAGGGAGTTTAATAGCAGATCTTAAAATATTAAAGGGCTGTTGAGAGAAAATAAAAGCTGGGAAGCTCCTTCACAAATGTGTGTGGCCTCTCACTATGTGGAGTCAGCTGCCCCTTTCTCCCCCACACCCAACCCTTCATTCCTTTATCCTCACCATCTTTTTTTCCTAAATGAAACCATTCACTCTTTTTTTAAGTAAGTGCATGTGTGTATGGTGGATGTAGGAAAGTAAGCAAGCATAGGTAGAATATATATAGATTATTATACACACATCTTTATATATATATGTATATATATACACATATAAATAAAGGTCTTTGCTGATTGCATCTTCATGAGGGAAAGGAACAAATGGATGAAAGCACCTAAAAAAAGATTGCTTGTCCCTTGGAATGTCCAGGAGAGGGAACAGTTCCACCTTTGTAATAGTGAATGTAGTTACATGGGAGGAAATGACACCGCAATTTAGTACAAACAGCGAATTGCTCAGACCTTTCCAGGCTGGGACTGTTTTTTCTGGGTTAGTGGCAGGGCTGCTATCAGGAGATGTCTCAGAACCTGGCATTGTGCTTCCTTCTCAGACACCCAACGGATTGCTCCTGACCCCAAGCCCACTGCTGTCCAGCATTCATTTCTGGAGCAGCCTCAGTCCAGTTGCTCCTCTCAGCCCTGCCAGGCTGCAAGGCCCAAACACGCTATTCCAGGTAAGTGCCTGGAAGTAAACAACCTACTTGCCAGTCCTTGAAGGGTTTCCTATGAAGTGGGCAAAGAAAAGCACATTCTAACCTAATGCCTTGTTAAATGTTCCTTTCTTTATTTTTTTAAGAGAATGGGTGGTATTAGGATTCAAAAGGTGGGCTTAAATTTAAGGCAGAAATGGCCTCATATTCATTGGAACAAATAGTTTAGAGAATTACTGTATTTTCACACTATGAAACACGCCTCCCCTCCCCAGGTGTGTCTTATGGAGCTAATGCCACCTGGAGCTGAAGTCTGAATGCAGGGGAGGAGAGCATCAAAAAACTACATCTTACAGAGCAAAAAATATAGTAGTTCTTGAGGGGAACAGTCCTTAAAAGTACTTGTAATTATTTTCATTGACTACGAAAACAGGACATTGAGAAAAAAAATTAGGCTGAATATTTTATCCAAGCTCATAAAAGATGTCTTTTATGTAAGTATGGAAGTAACTAAGTTACTTTCTCACATATTCAGAGTGGCTGGGCAGACTCATTATTCCTTACACCCTGGAATTTTGCAGAAGCATCTATCTCTTCTTGCTAATGGCATGTAAATGTTTCTTCACTGAGGCCCAACCAAGAAGGTACTGTTTGACTGTTTGAATGTAGAGTATAAAGGCTTCTAAGAAGAGAAATGAAACAAAGCTGGTTGAAGGTGCAAACATCCTTTCAGTTTAGCTTTATACTTCACTCACCATGTCCCCCCCGACTCCTAACAAGTGAAGGGCAGTTCTTTTGTTCCCGAAGCATTTGGCCACTTTGGTATGATAATTGCCTGTTCATCTGGCAAGCGCCCGTAATGGCCCAGAGAGACTAGAACTGCATCTTGTTCACGGCACTGTGCCCCTGGCATCCATCACACTGCTTGGTGTACAAATGATATCCGGTAATTACTGTTGGCCTCAAGAAGGGACGTAGTCAGGATATGTCAAGGAAAACAAGCGCTAGAAAGAGTCCTTTCCGAAGTCTGTCATTTTTTTGCTTGTCAAGGTTAATATTTGCTGAGGGCCTCCTCTGTGCCAGGACAGCACCTGCTGGGATTTAGGGGCCTACTGGAAGAGGAGGTGGGGCTAACGAGGTTTCGATTACTATCTTGCTTCTCTGCTTGCCTAGTAGGGTTGAGGCTGGGTGTCATAATATATCCCTAGAGTAATCAGGTTTCTTTTCCTTGGCCCTCTTCCCACCCTAAGATGGGAAGCTTGGTTATGCACATCCAGTATGTTGAATCAGCTGTTTAACTTAGGCAGGGCAGGGGAGCATCAACTAGATGGAAAGAGCAAGCAAATATAGCACTCCAGAGTTCTAATTGAAGTCATTTTAGGCAGAGAGGTGCATCACTGTACTGAGCATCAGCCAGTTTGTGCTCTAGTATTAAGCTGTAGAGTAGGGCTGAACAGAGCTGTGGATCAACCTGGCATCAAGTTTAGGATTCAGGGGCTTCTTGTGAATAATGAATCCTCATTTCTCAGATATGGATGACCTCCAAGGAAGTCATGAATAATTATTAGTTGGGAGGTCCTAGGATCCATACCTGAGTTACTGGCCTTGCCAGCCCCACAGTTTCCAACAGTAATAATGGTCCCTGACTATGTGATTTGATGTTATCAGGATATCCAGAACTTTGGGGATTTGGGGATAGGCTATGCTAAATGACCACTGTGGAGTTAGAGGACCAGATGTTGTGCCATGGATCAAGCTGGGCTTGATTTTGTGCAAGGCAAGTGGCCTGTATTATCTCTCTGGGTCATGCAGGTTTCTTAAAATGCAGATCATTGGGCCTCACCTCTAGAGTTTTGGATTAGGAAGGTCTGAAAATGACAATCTTTCAAATTCCTGGTGGTGCTGCAGACCATCGGTTTAATTAATTAATTTATTTATTCTTTTGGCCTTTTTTGGGGGGGTCATACCCACTGGCAGGGGTTGCTCCTGGCTCTGCGCTCAGAAGTCACTCCTGGCAGGCACGGGGGATAATAAGGGGTGTCAGGATTCGAACCACCATCAGTTCTGAATCGGCTGCGTTCAAGGCAAATGCCCTACCACTGTGTTATCTCTCCGGGCCCCTGACTATCGGTTCCTAATGTGTATTGAAAGCTCAGAATTTTGAGATTAAGACAAATTAACAGTGTGCCTCTGCATAAACAGTGATCACCAAACTAACACATACCAAGAAGAGATACAATGGAGTTCTAATTGCAGATTTTGATATCAAAGATATCCATTAAGAAATAATGGATCGGGGCCCGGGAGATAGCATGGAGGTAAGGCGTTTGCCTTTCATGCAAAAGGTCATCGGTTCGAATCCCGGTGCCCCATATGGTCCCCTGTGCCTGCCAGGAGCAATTTCTGAGCATGGAGCCAGGAGTAACCCCTGAGCACTGCCGGGTGTGACCCAAAAACCAAAAAAAAAAAAAGAAAAAAAAAGAAATAATGGATCTCAGAAATGAAGGTAGCATTTGGAGTATTATTTCTTAGGATTGACAGTTTGTGGTGCCAGGGATATGGTTCCAGTAGTAGAGCACATGCCCAAATATGATCGTGGTCCCAAGTTCAACTCCTGGTAGCATTAGGCCCCCGGCATCCTACAACTTGACACCCTAAACCTGGCACCATCAGAAATGCCTCCAGCCCCAGCACTGAGTATGGCCTCTTTGAAAAAGAAATTGTTTTGTTTTGTTTTAAAGTGAACCACTGCCCCTTATGAAAATTTAAATCTTCTCCCAATAAGTTTTGAAATCATTCAAATTCTAAAGCAACTCAGCAGAACTCGTGTCACCTGTTGTTTAGTGCCTTCATTGTCTTTACTTCCTGCTCTCTTCCTCTCTCCAAAGACTAGTCATCAGGGCTTAGTGGACAATGAGATGGACAAGCTGGTATTTGTAAATTCCTGCTAAAAAGGAGAAGGATCTTTGTGTCAGCTTCAAGAATGGGGTCCTCTAAAGACAAGGATCTGCCTACTATGTACACTAGAACTAACATCCCTCTCCTCCGGCCCAAATCCATGTTCATAGTCCCAACAGCACCTTTGGTTGAGTTGATAGTTGGCTTAGCCCTTTTCTAGGAACCCCTGGGTGATCTGCTCCAGGCATTCCCAGCATCCAACAGTCTCTTATAGTCTTTGTTCTATATTCCTTATAGTTTCGGGTCTGATATCAAGGTTTTTTTGTTTTGTTTTCGTTTTTGTTTTTGGGTCACACCCGGCAGTGCTCAGGGTTACTCCTGACTCCATGCTCAGAAATTGCTCCTGGCAGGCACACGGGGGACCATATGGGGCATCGGGATTCGAACCGATGACCATTTGCATGAAAGGCAAACACCTTACCTCCATGCTATCTCCCGGGCCCCGATATCAAGGTTTTTTAATCCATTTGGATTTGACCTTCGTGCATGGTGTTAGATGGAGGTCTGAGTTCGTATTTTGGCAAGTGATTGACCAGTTGTCCCAACACCACTCGTTGAACAGGTTTTCCTTGCTCCATTTTGCAAGTTTAAAGTAACTTTAAAAATTCATTGATTCGGGGGCCGGATGGTGGCGCTGCGGGTAAGGTGCCTGCCTTACCGCACTAGCCTTGGACGGACCACGGTTAGATCCCCCGGTTCCCATATGGTCCCCCAGGCCAGGGGCGACTTCTGAGCTCATAGCCAGGAGTAACCCCTGAGCGTCACTGGGTGTGGCCCAAAAACCAAAAAATAAAGAAGAAAAAAATCATTGATTCATAGGTTGGCTGATATGATTGAACATTTTAACATGAAACTTTTTACATAAAGTGAATATATTTATAAAACCCAACAGCTTAGTATATAAAATTGGACCTTTCTTTATCCCTTTCCTATATACATATGTGTGTATAAATAAATACATTTATTTATATATAAAGAGTCAAGTTCATTGTTATCTTTGTTATCCCCCTTCAGTGAAATAACTGACAACTGACTTCTGATACAGGGAAGATGAGAACAGTGTTCCATCATGGTCTAGTAATATAAATATCCCCCAACTTCTCCCAGGAAATTTGCAATGCTTATTTGAAAATTCCTTTGTACCCTACAGTTCCCGACCCTCCTCAACGGCCATATGCCAGTGCCGATCCCCAGTCTGGACAGAGCTGCTTCTCCAGTCCTGCTTTCTTCCAGTTCTCAGAAATCCTGATGACATCTGGCCACAAAGAAAGACTCATTTGCTGATGAAACAAATTTGTCCCCATGGGCTGGTTTACCTGTGTCATGAGAAGGACATTGTGAAACCCTGTTAATTTGGTTTGCACTTTTCATACCTTGGATGGTCTAGATTTATGCTAGCATTTAAAAAAAACTTTTATATTCAAGTATATATAAAATCTGTTTTGCATTAAGTGAATTTTAATTTTTATATCCTTAGCTCTTAAGTGTTGAACACTGTTGACAGTGAAGAACTTTTCTTAATAATTTTCAATGTAACTAATAAGGATGTGAAGTTTTTTCCTCTTTAATCCTGCATATGCTGAATGTGCTTCTATACATTATAGCCAGCTGTGCCTTCCTTGCATTTAGTTTTATGTAAATGATTTATACATTTTTAGTATTCTGAGAAAATGTCTGAAAGAGAAAAATTAGCATCAAACAGCTCTGTTGTAGAATTTTATTATTTTTTCCATAAGTAGGCAATATGAAAGCATAGTCATATTACATTTTCCTTTTGCTTTCAGTTGTATAAGAATTGCCTTAGAACTGAAATTCAGTAAATGTAATGACTGCATAATATTTTTGTAAGAATATAACTAAGCCATAGACAATAAACACTCATAAAAACAATGTTTTAAAGTGCACCCTTACAAAAGAATAGAACTTTGAATGGGTAGCCTAAAAGTCGTTAAGAATCTTTTAGGCTACATTAAATTCTATTCTATGCATAGAATTCTAATACTAAGTATAATTCTATGCTTCTAGAGCATTGTTTCTGAGGTTAGCTATAATCTTTCAAAAATTAGCCCCAGTTCTCCCAAATTTCTATATAGAATCCATACAACTCTCTGGCTCATTTTATATCCTATTATGATTCAGGGTGTCTCTAAACACTTAAAAAGTATAATTAACACTTTAAAACCTAATGCTCTGGGAGCCAGAGAGATAGCATGGAGGTAAAGTGTTTGCCTTGCATGCAGAAGGACAATGGTTCGGTGGTTCTAATCCTGGCATCCCATATGGTCCCGAGCCTGCCAGGAGCGATTTCTGAGCATAGCCAGGAGTAACTCCTGAGCGCTGCTGGGTATGACCCAAAAACCAAAACCAAAAAACAAATCTAATGCTCTGGAAGAGGCTCACAGCCAAATAACAAAGAGAAAGTTTTGTAGCCCAAGCATGTAGTATAGCGTTTCTTGAGGACTGAAAAGCAGGATACACTACTTTATGTATTACTAAGTTGTGGTAAGAATGAAGGAAATAAATAAAATAAAAGTAAAGCATTACAAGTACCTCATCAGTGTAAAACAATTGATTATAAAATAATTTGCTGGAATAGTCAGAAGGAAATGTTTTTGTGTAGTGGACTTTAGAGTGCTGATGTGTCACAGAAACCTAATTTCTGCTCCTTATAAAAAAGACACCATTCAAAGGCATCATACTGTACATAGTAAAAAAGGTATAAGATAACAAAATTAATTCAAGATTAGGCAGTAATTTTAATTTAAGTAATAAACCAGTTTGAAATGTGGTTAAAATGTATCTAAACCAATATAATGATAGACATTGTTTGGGGGTTAAAAATAGTTTGTAAAACTCCAAACAAAATATTTTTCAAGTATAAATTTTCTTATGACAACTGACAAATTTTGATGTAGGATTTGAATATTCTGTTTAGGGATGGATAATAAACCCCTTTGGAAGAGAGAAAAAAAGCTAAGTACTTCTATGCATTTGACTACAAAATAATTGGAGACTGATTCCAAAAATCTACAAATAGACATCACAGCTGCTCCTTCATAAACTCTAGATAATTCTTTATTAAAAGGCTGGTCAAAAGAAGTGGTCAAACAAAATACTAGAGTTAAAAGGGACCTTTAACAATGCATACATCCCAGCCTTGCCACCACTATTTCCTGTTAAGTACAAGTGCACATGAGCAGTTGGGAGCAGCCTGAAACTACACATGTGGATCACTGAAGGTAGAACACTGGTGCTCTGTCCTCTCCTGTTTTTCTAGGCTAAGCTAAAAGTATATTACTAATCTAAAACTGTTAGAAGAAATAGAGCATTAAAAACCAGAAGAATGCATCAAAAATACAAGAAACTCACGAAGTTTCTTACAAAGAAACTAAAGGAAGTTTATCAATGTGTAAACATCTCAACCCAAAATATATCAGTATAACTGCTGATAGGAAATATTCAAATGACCTTAAATCTGGAGTCTTGCATTCCTTTCCACCAAATAATGATTAATATAAAATACTCTAGCCTTATCAGACAGAAAAATATTTCTGATGGATCAAAACTCACTGAATAGGCCAGAGCAATTTCACAGTGGGTAAAGTATTTTCCTTCTACACAGCCCACCGGATTCAATCACCTGCATCACATAAAGTATCCTGAGCTTGCCAGGAGTAAGTTCTGAGTGCAGTGCTGCTGGGTGTGGCCCAAAAACCAAAACCAAAACTCAAACAAAAACAATTTTACTGTAACAGAACTGAAGGCTTTAAAGTAGAACATAACTGCCTCATTCTCTCTCTCTCTGTATGTATGTGTGTGTGATTTTAACAACTTTTATCAACTAAAATAGATTTCAAGAATATATTAAATAACTTTTTTAAATGTCTGTTTGATCAGTGTTAAAAAACTGCTATAGCTAATGTTTTACAAAATTAAAATGGGTGTTTTGTACACATCTTTTCTATGACTGTAAATTTTCATTCACTTTCTTGTATGCATCATTTTTACTGCTATGTTATTTTTGTTCAATAAATACTTTGTGATAAAAGATGTCGAGACAAGTGACTTATTTACTTCAGATGATCTAAATCTCACTTTTTCATATGGGTAAGGATGCAAATGCATCTTATTATCAGGCATTAGTTATGTTACTAATAAAAACATGCTATGAATGTACACAAATTGCTTTAAATCTACCTAAGGAAATAAATCTAGGTAGTAAAGTTAAATTGAGGGAGAAGGAACGGATTTCAAAAGTGGTCCTGAAATGGGACCTGAGTGGTAAAGCAAGTGGTAGGACGTTTGCTTTGCTCTCACTAACCTAGGACAGACCTCAGTTCGATCCTCTCCCTCCCCCCTCCCCACATCCCATATGATTCCCCGAACCAGGAACAACCCCTGGGTGTCACTGGGTGTGGCCCAAAAACAAACAACAAAAAAAGTGGTCCTGATGTATTAGTGACCAGCCCACCTCCACTTGAGATGCCACTTAACTCCTTTTAGAATCAATTAAAAAAAAGTGTTGCCAAGAGTAAGAAAAATTCACAGAAAAATAATCTGATGATTCTTTAATAAGTTAAATTACTAAATTCCATTCCTACATAAATAAAATTTAAAGCAAGAGCTCAAATAGATGTTTTGTATACTAACATTCAAATAACATTGTTTTTCGATAGCCAGAAAATTGGGGCGCCTCCAGAACTCATCAATAGAAGAATAGACAGGCCAGAGTGACTGTACAATGATTGGTGCTTGCCTTGCATGTGGCTGACCTGGATTCAATTCCCGGCATCCCATTTGGTCCTCCAAGCACCGCCAGGAGTGATTCCTGAGTGCAGACCTAAGAGGATCACTGCCAGGTGTGACCCAAAAAGGACGAAAAAAAAAAAAAAAACCCGAAACGATGAATGGATAAACAAAATGTGACTCATACAAACAATATTATAGAGCCATAAAAAATAAAGTCTAGATATATTATAACAGATTACATTGAAAACAAGTGCAATAAAACATGCAAAAGGACACCCAAGGTATAATTCCATCTATAAAATACACTAGGCAAACTTTAAATGCCACAGGAAGGGTATGGGAAATAGGTTCTTAGTGGATAAAGATGGGAGTGATAAAAAAAAATTCTGGTAATAGACTAGTGTATAATATTGTGAATGTAATTAATATCATTAACAGGTTGATACCAGCACTAAAGATTGTGTTAACCTACATCAAATTATGATCCAGTGGCGGTATATGCTTGCATCAATGTATGTGTAACAGTACCCTTAAAAACAGTAATGGGACAAATGTCACCTATTTTGTCACAACTAAAAAATATTTAAAAACAGGACTGAAGATACACATTTTTGGAATACTCCTCAAAATAGAGTGGCTATGGTGCTTGCTTTGTACCTGGCTAATCTAGGTTTGATCCAGCACCCTCATATGGTCCTCCAAACCCTGCCAGAAGTGATCCCTGAGTAAAGAGCTATGAATAAGGCCCCCCCCAAAATAGTAATAACAAAAACAAAATAAAAAAAAATCGACCATATGGATTGCCTTGAGTCACCAAAGGCAGTTTTTCAATATAAGCTGATAAAGTACCAAAAAGAATACAACCATAATTCTAGTGATGTAGCAATGTGTATTAACAACACTACCTGGAAATAAATCAGCAAAAAAAGACCCTCTTACCTTTGAGAACCATGTCATTTTAAGATGAATTGTAAGTATTCAAGGTTCAAAACTTCCAAGTTTCAATGATCTTCATGGTAAACTTGTCAGGATCTAAATGGAGCTCAATTGTCCAAAAACAGAATGACCAAAAAAAAAAAAAAAATATCCACCAAAATTTCTTAATAAAGAAAAATTTGGGGACTATCTAGTAAGAATTTTTTATAACTACATTATTTTTTTGCTTTTTATATGCCCAAAATCAAACTAGAAGAAACTTGATCAAATTTACTATATATATAACCTCAAATGAGAAAATATGACACTTTTCCTAATTGAGATTGAGGGTATCACCCTATAAAACTATGGAATGAACTATTAAATAAGTGGACAACACACATAAATATCACTATAAGCAGTCAGACTTAAAAATGTCTTAAGAATTAAAAAAAATATGGGGCTAGAGAGATAGCATGGAGGTAGGCATTTGCCTTGCATGCAGAAGGATGGTGGTTCGAATCCCAACATCCCTTATGGTCCTCCGAGCCTCCTAAGAGTGATTTCTGAGCGTAGAGCCAAGAGTAACCTCTGAGTGCTGCCGGGTGTGACCCAAAAACAAAAAACAACAAAACAAACAAACAAAAATATCCTTTTAAAAACTCCTTAAAAAGATATCCCATTCTGCTAAGCCTTCTTCCCCAAGAAAGAACTGAGGACAAATCCACATTTTAACAACATGAAGATTTTGTTATTATAAATTTCAAAACAAAATGGAAGAATTTCCACATAATATTTATAACCCTCAAAGTACAATATTAATACATGTCTGTCAGTTAGAAACAACAGTAGTTAGGTTACAGGATTTAACATAAAACCAATTTACATATTTGAAAAGCAGTAGTGGTCCAATATTCACCATTACACATGAATCTTGTTTCAGAATTTTTTTATAAAAATTAAAATTTCAGTATCATGAAATATTAAAATAATACCCAAACATGCCACAGTCACTATTCACAAATAAAGTTAAAATGAAATATACAAAAATTCACTTAATACTGTTAAATAACAATAAACTACAAGATTTCCTGAATAGAAATGGTAGGACCCCTGAATGCTTTACAGTGAATGTCAGGGAAAAAAATTTAAGTTATGACTATTTTCATGATATATAAGCCAAAAAATTACATGACCATTTCAAAATATATCAATTAAAATTTGCGATATGTAAGATGCACTAAGCAATCCTTTAAAGTGAACACAAATGCTTAAAAACACTGTTACCAACACCAAGGTGTGTTTAAGATGTTCAAAGAGGTGCATAATTAAAACTGTAGTATTTATTATCTCTGGTAAACAGATAATTCCTACACAATCGATTAAAAATATCCCCAAAACTCATTTCTTTCATCTATATCATGGCTCATATCAAAGATACATTACAGCTTTTAGCTGGCTCCATGTGTTATTAAAACAAACACACATGGCCCCCAAGAGGAAGAAACTATCTCCATGAAATATCATCCTTTCTAATCAAAAAAGCATATTTAAAACAAAAACAAGACTGTTCATGTTTGACTGGACTTGTATAATTTAGTTTTAACTAAAGCACAACATAAAATATGTAAGTATATTAGTCTACAAATATCCAATAATATGCAGTAAATATTTCTAAAAATGAGGAAAGGTAAAATAAATAATTTTGGTGCTTTAATTTATTGGTATCTTATCAGGTATTCACTTGCTTGAAATCAACTTCTGCATCACATGCTTTAATAAACATAATGTGCTTATTAATTTCTTAGCTATCTACCTGCTAATGTTCAATAAAAAATGATGTAGCATGAACTTAAGAGTGTTCAAGATGGCTCACTTATTGTACTGTTAAAGCAAAGCTAACTTTACATTCCAGGAAACACTGCAGTTTAATTTTAAAAACAAACAAACAAAAAAAATGCAGCAGTATAACAATTGGTGAGGAGAAACAGATGCATTCACATATAATAAAGCCACTGCAACTTCTTCAGGCATTCAATTGTTGTGTTAAATAAACAGACAGTAGTTATTTAGCAGCAATGATTCCGCAATAAATAATGCACTGTGTTTCTCAGTCCTGCACAAAAATTGCAGCTACAGTTACATCAATAGCTGTAACCTACTGGCTCTAATGGCAGAGAAGACCTTAAAACCAACTGTACAAAAAAATTGTCACACTGTGACAACGAATATAAAAACAATCTGTAGGTTTGAAATAAAAAGACTCCACTGTGAAGAAGGACAGTGTAGACAAATGAAGATTCCAAGTCCACCAAAAGAAATAATTGCCTTCAGATCTGAGTCCTTGATTGATAAGAAAGGCTGGGGGGAGAGGGGCTGGGCTTGAAATCATGTTATCAGACTTAAAAGAGCATGCTCTGTCTTCTGTTCTTCCCATGTCCTAAAATATAAAGTCATCTTATGAGGCAGTTCAAGGTTCAGAGTTTTATCCCACATACAGTATTGGATGACTAGGAAGCTAATGTTCCCACCAGCAAAAGCTAATATTCCACGGTAAGGGTGATCAGCACTGTCTTAGAATAACCCTTTTGTTGATGGGGTCAGTCTATAGCTTCTATGCTTCGAAGTGTTGAACCTGAAGACTAGGGAAGCACAAGACGTGTCTTCTGCCTCAGGTGCCAGGGATGGCGTCTGCAGAGATCAAGCCAGGCCACTTGTAAACGGTTTTTGTGCCATCTGCAGCTTTCAGGATCCCTGACTTGACTGAGTCAGATTTCTCTCGGAAGAGTTACTGAGCTGCCCACATCATACAGAAAAGTGAGTACGTGCAATGCTAAACATACACAGTTGTGGAATGCACTGTACATTTTAATTGTTTTTACATCATTAATTTTACTGATCAAGTTATAAACCCAAAATTTGCTTACACGCAAATTTCATGATCGACACGTGAAATGATTTATGACAAACACACCTGTCTCTGGATAAGAAGAATTTCGAAAACCGGGGTCCTTTTGCAACTGGATCTCTTTCAAACTGAATATTGATACACCTAAAAGGCACAGACAAAAATAATCTGGTTTATTAAAACAAATGCAAGCCAACAGAAAGAATGCCTTCGTATTTACAACACTTACAAGGAAGAGCCCTAAAAAGATTCTTCTCTTTGTCCGAGAATTTAAGAAATAAAAACAAACAAATTAACATATTTTCAATAACTTGCTCCCTCAAGGTGCCTCACGGTGTTCTCTGAGAATATACACTGTCTCTTGCTAAGACTTAATGGGCTGGAAGACCAAATCAGAATACACTATATCAATTTTATTCTTTGTCCTTATCTATGATGATGTGAGGGTATGAAGTCCTCAAATGAGCTTCAAAAATCAGGAGCAAAGGTGACAGGGAAAACGTGTAGTAGGCAAGACGCTTGCCATGCACTTGTCCAACCTGGAAACACCAATCTCTAGAATATCATATGGTCCCCAGAACACTTCCAGGAGTGATCCCTGAGTACAGCCCCAGGAATAAGCCCTGAGCATCACTGGGTGCTCTAACCCCAAAACAAAACAGAACAAAATTACAGAAAACTAGGTCTGTGTTTCTCACCTGTCACCAAGGCAGTTTTTCATTTAAAAATAAAAAAAGAACACTAAATGAAAGTTTAAGTTCTTTATGTCTGTTTTTTTGTTTTTGGGCCACACCCTGTGACGCTCAGGGCTCAGGGGTTACTCCTGGCTATGCGCTCAGAAATCACTCCTGGCTTGGGGGACCATATGGGATGCCGGGGATTGAACAGAGGTCAGTCAGTCCTAGGTCAGCCACATGCAAGGCAAACGCCCTACTGCTTCCGGCCCTTTAAATTCTTTTTTTTTTTTGGTTTTTGGGCCACACCCAGTGACGCTCAGGGGTTACTCCTGGCTATTCGCTCAGAAGTCGCCCCTGGCTGGCCTGGGGGACCATATGGGGCACGGGGGATGGAACTGCGGTCCGTCCAAGGCTAGCGCGGTAAGGCAGGCACCTTACCTTCAGCGCCACCGCCCAGCCCCCTTTAAATTCTTTTTTAAAGCAGTTTACTTACTTAGGTTTTTGGGTCATACCTGGTAGCATTCAGGGGTTACTCCTGGTCCTACACTCAGAAATTACTCCTGGTTCTACACTCAGAAATTGCTCCTGGCAGGCTCAGGAAACCATATGGGATACTGAGAATAGAACCCAGGTCCAACCCGATCAGCAGCATGCAAGGCAAATACCCTACCACTGTGCTATCGCTCTGGCCTCAAAAGTTTAAATTCTTGATTTTAATTAATTTGAAAACCTTGATAAAACAATATTCTTTAGTCAAGAGATCAGAAAGTTAATGAATATTTGTAAAACTCTCCATTACTATTATCAAGGCTCTAAGTAATCTCTAATCCCATTCACTTTACTCAAAGCTTTTTATTGTTGCTTTGGCAATGCTCAGGAATCACTCCTGATGTTGCTCAGAAGACCATATTTTGTGTTGAGAGTAGAACCCAACTGGTGGTATGCAAGGTAAGAGCCTGCTCCACTGTAATCTCCAGCCCCATATTATTCAATCTTAAAGTAAAATATAGGGGCAATCAAAAATGTTATGCATAAAATCTAGTTATTTTAGGCATGAGAAATCGGCTGTTTCAGTTACTAACATGTTAATTTCTGATCAAAGTTAGAGAGACCATCAGCATCAAAGTCAGAAGGAAAATCACCTTTATTTTCCTGAAATGAAATTCTTTCACAAAAAAAATATCTCCTATTTCGGTTGTGCTTCATTAATTTGTCAAGCTTAACAAAAAAGTCTCACAAATGTCATCTTCTAAGCCCACCAAGATTAATAACCAATGCTGAAGTAGAAGATTTCTTTGAGAACGCAGGGACTAAATCATAGCTTCATCATACATATAGTGCAAGTTACCCTACCTGAGTTGCAGTCATGGCCCACTATAGGTTTCTTACCAAAAAATGCGAATGTGTTGAATATTAAGAAAAATAAAAATATATGGGGCTGGAGAGATAGCACAGTGGTAAGGCATTTGCCTTGCAAAGTGGCTGACCTAGGAGGGACCTGGTCGATTCCAGCATCCCATATGGTCTCACAGCCTGCCAGGGACGATTTCTGAGTGGAAAGCCAGGAGTAAACCCTGAGCTCCACTGGGTGTGGCCCATAAACCAAGCAATCAATTAATCAGTAAATAAAAAAATAAAAATAAAAATGGAAGTATATATGTACAAAAGACATATACTTCCCCTTTAATGAATTCTGGTCTAATTACCAAAAAGCTTATTATAAGCTTAAAAAATCATTAACAATCTTAATTTACCTCTTAATTCACCTGCTTCCATCTCTGGAAAAATAAAAATAAAGAAGAGGAAGGGATGGGATAAGAAAACATTTTAAAATTTCTTACTTTCAGGTAATGCGTGTATTCTTGGTCCCAGACTTCGAAAATATACGTGTTTCATGGCCTCTTCTGCTGACAGTCTTTTCTTAGATTCATACTATGAAAAAGTGAAAAGTATTTAACTTTATAAATTTAATATGTATAATATTATATATATTATATGTACTATAAATAGGGCTATAAAGTGGCTCTTAGAGCCACTGTTATTTTGATCAGTTAATATAAAAACTATTTAAATTTAGAACCTATTTGTAGTACTCCAGATATAATCAAATTTGAGTTGATATTGAGATTACACTATTATAATTATAGCTCAGTTCCAATTTCCAAAATAAATCAGGACTAAAACTTTTTTTTTTTTTTTTGATTTTGAGCCACACCTGGCAGTGCTCAGGGTTACTCCAGGCATGGGAGACCATATAGGATGCCGGAATTCGAACCACAGTTGGTCCTGGGGTTGGCTGCTTGCAAGGTAAACGCCCTACCGCTGTGCTATCTTCCGGCCCCTACAATTTTTAATCCTTTGTAGTTCCTGAATAGATGACAAATATATTTGACCTGTTACGTTTCTCTATAAATAGCAAAGAATCAGTGGCCCAGGGATACCCATGTGTGTGATAAGCTGGGGTTCCACTGCTTTGCAAGATTCCCAAGCACCTCACTAGGAGTAACCTCCACAAACCAAAATCAAAACTAGTAAGAGATCAGTGGCAATACAATCAATACCTTTATGACAGTCACTAGTAAATGAGAATCAAGAGGCATTTCCCGGAACTCAAAGCAAGGTCTAAGTCCTGCGCATCACTGGGTATAGCCTCCAAACAACAAAGATTCATTGATTCATTCCTTGATAAGAACAACTAAATTTATTTAACGGGAGCTAGCTGAAAAGGTGAGTGTGCACAGGGAGGTCCAGGTTTGTTTTCAAGGAATGAATGGTACCGCGAACACTGTGATACGTAATGAGTTATCCAGCACCATGCCACAAGTAGCATCCAAGAACCGGAAGTGTGGTTAAAAAAAAAAAAGAGAGAGA
>PVKC010022984.1:0-17462 GCA_004027635.1 Crocidura indochinensis
GGAGGAAGGGAGGGAGGAAGGGAGGGAGGGAGGGAGGAAGGGAGGAAGGGAGGAAGGGAGGAGAAAGAGAAAAGAGAGAAATCAAGATGTTTTAATATCTATTACATATCAATTTAGCAACATGAAAATCAAGTATGAAATTTCAAATATATAAAGGTAAAATGATTAGTATAAAACAAAATGTTTAGCTTTACATGCAGTCTCAAAGTGTTTGCTTAAATATATATACATATATACATAAGTACATATATATACTTATACATACAAAATAAGCATTTGAATGGGATTATAGATAGTACTTTATTTCTAATCTTTTGCTAAAATTTTAGTAAGAATTTCTTAAATAATAGTTTTGTTTTTAACAGTTAATAACTCATATCTTGTAGTATGTTGTTCTCTAGTACAGATCCCACTGATACAAAAATATATTTTATAGTTGATTTCTTCAAAATAGGATTATTTAGACCATGCCAAACTATCTGGTTGACTATAAAAATTTGCATTAATTTATTATTTGTCTTTTCATGGTTAATTTTAATTTTTTTCTCTCACATTTTTTATACTGGAGTTTTGCTCTTAGGATATGGTAATTTTCAGGTTTAATACTTTTAGCATCTAGTCTTTGGAAGTGATTATTATATTTTATTATGCAACAGATTAAGACATATCATCTAGCAGTATTATTTGGAACACTCAATTTCATCATCTGATAAAGTATATTCTTGCTATGAAGTTTCATACATTCCTTAATCATTGTGCTAGGATTATGTAGGAAATGAAAAATATTAGGGGAACACTGGGGATAGTGGGTACACCATTCAAAAATATTATCAATGACATATATGTAAACCTCTCCCCAAAGGATGTATTGAATAGTTTAAAGACACATGAAAAGGGGTCAAAGAGATAGTTTGCTTTGCATATGGCTGACCCTAGTTCAACCTCCCTAGCAGCACATATGATATTCCCCCCAAACACTGCCAAATACTGTCATATTTGAGCCAAGAGCCAATAATAGCTCCTGAGCACTGCCAAGTGTGATCCAAAAATAATACATGTATGTGTATACAAATATATTAAAACACTTGACAAATATAATAATTTACTTTTAAAAGTATAGTAATCTGAAGCTTTTCTGCAGAAGTGGACATGAGAAGGGTTTCAATTTTTAAGTTATTATTATGTAGTAATGAAAAAATAATGATTTAAATAAAATTGAGCAGGAAGTTCCAACACCAGAGGCTGGCTGGCAGTGGGTTTGGTGAATAATACAAGTAAATGTTTAAGATATACACATGTGCTGGAATGACTGGGGAGCTGCCAGCTTCCCAACAGTTCTTCTTCATATTTGTGTTCATGGTGACCCTGGAATGGATGGCTCATCAGCAGGGATGTCACATAAGAAAAAGAGTCATGGAAGAAGGTGCATTGGGGCCAGGGGATTGTCTAACCTCTTGTATTGATCTGAACCAGCCAGTTTCTTTCTGTACCTTCCTGCTTTATTTTTAATCAGCTAAAGTTAACAGAATAAGGGTAATTCACCTGAAGGGAGGAGTTGAAGTAGTTAAGGATGCTTATGTTATTAAACTAGGTGGGTCCCTAATCAAGCTTGAGTTGGTTTTTACAACTAAAAAAAAGTGTGAGGAGGAAAGAAAAAGCAGGGAGTATCTCTGCAAGTATCCACATAGAGGTAAATGAATGCGCACTATGTTCAAAGTGTCCTCTAGTTAATCAATCACACTACAAATGATTTTTAAAATAAGTGCAATATCACAGAATGACAGATATTTCTATCATCTTTTTCTCTTGATCTGTTTAGGCGTTTCTCACTATTTGGGGTCTTAACAAAGAAAGAGTTGGTTTCCTTTTAGTTATTGGTCTTTGAATCATACCAGTGGTGCTCTGGGATCGATTCTATTTGAGTTTGGAGGACCATATGGAGCATCATGGATTGAACCCAGGTCAACTGTGTGCAGAGAAGTACCCTATCTGCTATACTATTTCTGTATATTTTTATATTCTGTTTTCTGTTCTATTCATTGTGCTATTTCCTTTTCTCAAGATAATTTTAGCAATTTTATACATTAGCACCATAAATTTGACCACTAGTGTAACTATAATAAATAAATATTAAAATATAGCTAAGGGAATGGGCAGAAAAACTGACTAAGGACCTGGGAAGATGACTCAGTGGCTTAAACTGCCTGCTTGAAAAATATCAAAGTCTGAGTTCAAATCTGTCACATTCACACACACACACACACACACACACACACATACACACACACACACACACACACACACACACTACATTGACACCCTTCTGACACTTCTACTGTTGGGGATTCCTGGTAGAAAAGGGTTCAGAGGAAGCATTAGTGGCTTAGGAAGTACCAAAAGTAAGTGGAAAGCTGAAACTTATTTCCCTGGTAGTCCACTTCCTCACGGTCTCAGGTCCATGTGTATGCAATCAGGGATAGGATTGTGTTCTAAACAGAAAGCAATGCTTAGAGCAAATTCTTGCAACACTAGGGGAAAAAAACAATGGAAAAAGAAAAATGATAAATAAAGCAAACTCAACTTTTCTTCTTGAATTTTCTGTGTGACAGTTGAAGCAAAATTAGGGTGTGTTTTCAATAAAAGTTAAGGAACTTTTAAATTTTAATATTTTAAAATCATTTTATAAGCAGAAGATGGTAGAATGAGATAAGGTTTTAATACTGTAGTCAACCCTTATCTGTATTACCACATTCTAAGATTTCAATTCTCTGAAATTATCTATGGCCTAAAAACATTATATACAATGAGATATTTTGAGAGAGTTATTCATATGACTCATAAAAATTGTTTCAGATAACTCATTTAAACATTTTTCACATAACTTTTGTTATAGAATATTGTTACAGACATTCTATTTCACTGTAGGTTATTATAAATAATATTTGACGATGCCTAATTTAAATTTTATCATTGTTTTGTATCAGAAGAACATATGTAAGACTGTATGTACTATTCTTAACTTCATACCCTAGATTGAGAAAAATCACAGAAGCATGTGGAATATATTTCTTATGGATAAGAGGAGTGCTGTGCATTTTATTCTATATAGTGAAATACATGCATCCACAAACTATCTGTCTTATATATACATATATATGCATACATATACATGTACAATAACTTCAGAGTTGATAAAGAGGCTTATAAAATGAAAAATTCAAAACCACTAGTGAATCCATCTGGGCTTGGGATTTTGTTTTGGGGAAAACTCATGATTCTGTTTGGATTTCTTCAAATGTGATAAGTTTTGTTCAGGTGTTTCATATCTTTAGGTTCAGCCTTATGAGGTTACAGGAGTCCAAGAACTTACCCATTTTTTCTGGATTCTCTTGCTTCTTGGCATTAAGATTCTCAAAGTAATCTCTGAAGATCTTTTGAATTTCAGTGGTATCTGCTGTGCCATACTCCCTTTCATTTCTGATTTGGCTTATTAGGACTCTCTCTGTGAGTCTTTCTAGTGGTTATTGATTTTTTCCCCAAAATAGCTCTTGGTTTCATTGATCTTTTGGATTGGTTTGGGGGATGACAGTTCATTCATTTCTATTCCAAATTTTATTATTTTCCTCCTTCTATTTGTTTGGGACTCTTTTTGTTGGTCATTTTCCAGATTTTTAAGTTGCATAGGCAAGTTATTATACCCTTTCTTCTTGATGAATGCTATCATAACAATGAACTTTCCTCCCACTATGTCTTTTGCTGTGTTCCACAAGTTCTGGTAGGTCTTGGTCTCATTCTCATTTGTTTCCAGGAATATTTTGAGTTCCTCTTAGAGTTCCTCTTTCACTCCCGGTTTAGTAACATTCTCACCCCTGTTTCAGTAACAAGCTATTTAATTAACAAGTGTTTTAACTGTTTTTTCCTTTTTTGTTTGTGATCAGCTTAGATTTTCAGTGCATCATGGTTTGAATTGAACGTTGTATGATATCAGTCCTCTTGACTTTATAAGGGTATGTTTTGTGTCCTAACATGTGGTCTATCATGGAGAATGCCCCATGTGCAGTGGAGAAGAAATTGTATTGAAACTGATCAGGATATATCTCCTAAATCCCTCTCCTCCATTTCTTACTTCAAAGCAAGTATTCCCTGATTCAGTTGAGCTAATCTATTGGAGAGACAGCAGTGATCAAGTCTCCAACTACTATTGTGTTGTTATTAGTGTCTTTCTTCAAATCTATTACTGGTTGCTTTGCTAGTACATCATTAGATGCATATATGTTTGAGTATGAATTTTTCTTGATGTACCAATTCCTTGATCATTAAGAAATTATCTTTACTGAACAAACAGAAAACAAAAAATAAATAATAGACATAAGTTATAAATTGCCTTAATATGTCCATTAAAAGATATTAACTAGAAAAACAAAAGATTGGAGCACTTTATGGCCAACATGGAGGGAATTCACTCCACTCAAAACAAAACCAAATGAGAAAAAACAGAGCAAGAAGATGTAAATAAAAGGATATTTGGAAAAAAATTTAAATTGAAAAAGAAATGAAAACACTTGACCTAATTATTCTATGGTAACTATTTTCAAGTTGTATCAGATTTTCTTTGATAATTTATATATCATAGCTTCTATGAGGTAAATTTGCTATTTTTCAATGTTCAGATAAATATTAGGTATGTAATATTTATGACACATTTAAAGAATATATATGGAAAAATTAACAATTAGACCCAAATACAAAGTATGCTTTAAAATCAAAATAATATTGCTTGTTACATACTATTCATGTATTATTTATGTGAATTTTAAATATCTAATTATGGCCAAAGAGCCTATTGAATATGAGCATAGTCTAATCTGTTAAAATGTATTGTCCCAACATATCTATATTTTGGTGAAAATCTTATATACACTGTAAAAGAATATGCATTCTGCCAATATTTGTGGATAGCCTTCTAGTAATTAATGTTAGGTAATAGCACATTGTTCACAACTGTGGTGAACTTGACTATTTTTTTAAATTATTAAGAAACATTTTATTTTTATTTTTAGAAAGAGATGTTAATATCAATCTTTCCATTGATTTAATTTGCTTTTATTTCACATGTTGTTAACTTATTAAATAAGTACACACTACAGATTAAAGGCTTTGGTACATGTATACTTAGTGTGATAACTGATATGGTTGGCTTTAAGTTTATCATCTTGTAGTCATCTAAAATGAAATTCAATTTTATCTTCATTTTCATTTCCTAATCCTTGAGTCTAACAAATTTATTTATATATATTTTTTTTTGCTTTTTGAGCCTCACCCAATGATGCTCAGGGGTTACTCCTGGCTCTGCACTCAGAAATTGCTCCTGGTTTGGGGGACCATATAGGACATCTGGAGATCAAACCACAGGTTAGCCTTGTGTAAAGCAAACACCCTACTGCTTGCGCCACTACTCCGGCCCCGTATTAATTTGTAATTTAATTTTATTAAAATATTTCATATTTATTTTAAAAGTTATTTATTGAGAGCTGGGGAATGGCAGTCAGTGATATAGAAGCTCTGGGGCTCTTCCAGTGATTGTCAACCAACTGTGATTATAGTGCAGTGTGAGTACTGAGAAGGACCTGTCATTTTAAAGGTGACCTGGTCCACCTTGGCAGTGCTCAGGGTTTCCCAGGGATACATCTAATAGTGCTTGGGGGACAATTCTCAGCTCTGTTCTTGGATCACTACTAATGGTGTTGCCATGGTCAAAATGGGATTGGGCACATGCAAATAATGTGCCTTAATCCCTGTAATATCTCACCAGCTCTAATTTACTTTTAATTGTTAATCTAGATAGGATAATATCCATTCTTAACTTATAACAGCCTATTTTGAATTACACAGGAAGCTCTCAATTTACATTTACAGGACTATGAAAATGAACATGTAAACTGAAACTGTGCCAAGCAATCTTAATAATCAATGAGGAAAATTACAATTGTTCTGTGACCTTTAAAACTCTTTGTCAAAACATTAAAAACTCTTACTGTTTCTTATAAATGAATAGGGACATGGAAAGAAGTAGTAAAACATTTATTTGGTACATTGTAATTTAAAACATTAGGAACACTGAAAATTAAAGTGTTTTATTTGTTCAGGAAAAAAACTTGTAAGAGTAATTTAACAGTATTGCACCTTCTTATTTAATTCATGAATGAATAAACTTTGTGTTGATGAAATGCCATATTGTGTAACTTTTTAATACTTTATCCATTGTCCTTTCAGTATCATAAAATATCTCTGAAAATCCCCTTACAATAAAACTCTCTCCCAGATATTCCACTTCCTCTGAAGAATCTTCATCCTCTATGCCAAATCACTTCTCTTAATTTAGAACCATAATTAAATCTTTCATATTTTTCTCTTTTCATATTTATTGTTCCTCAAAAAGCAGTGTGAATATTATGAGAATCAACAATTCTCCCAATTTAATTTATGTTTGATTCAAATTTCACTTCCAGAAGTAAAGGTTTATTTTTTTCCTCATACTTTCATCTTTGTTGGTCATTTTCTTCCTTTAGTTATATTTTTCTTTCATTTAGTAAGGTGGTTGATCATTGTGAGGCAAAAGAAATACACAACTTGATGACTGTTTGAATTAAAAGATAGATGTTTTATAATCAGTAGACTCAAAAAGATAGACATGATTGGTTATTAATGGTGACATGATATGTTACTTACACAATTGTTAGTTGACTGTAGAGTTGGAGGAAAATCACATCTTATAAAATTATTTACAATTAATATACTATGCTAATAAAACTATCCCTATATGTACTGCTATTATTTAGCTAATCTTGGTAATTTAATTCCTCACAAATAGGATCTCACAAATGGAGGACTTCTTCTAATATATACTACTTTAGGTAAAATGGAAGGAACCTCATTTGAACTTTCTCATTTCAGCTTCTTAGTCTATTTATTATCTCAAAGACTAAGTTATTTTTAGGATCTGTACACAGAGATAAAATAGCTTTCATAGTGATAAAACATAGACTTCTTTTTTCCTTCTTTCAATTTTTTTGTAAAGTAATCTCCATCAATGCTTTTAGGGCAACAATCTCACAATAATATAATTTTCTCTTTAGCAACAGAAAAATGTTTTAAAGATTTTCTATAGGCTTAAAGTTGAACTTCTTAACAGTAACTAATTTATATTTTGAAATTTTTTTTTGGTTTTTGGGCCACACCTGGTGGTGCTCAGGGTTACTCCTGGCTGTCTGCTCAGAAATAGCTCCTGGCAGGCGCGGGGGACCATATGGGGCACCGGGATTTGAACCAACCACCTTTGGTTCTGGATCGGCTGCTGTGCTATCTTGAAATTTTTTTAATATTTTTTATTTTTAATTATGAGAACAAAGATGCAAAGAAAGAGGACAAGGTAAGGTTACAGTGGAAGGACAATCACTCATAACATAATTCTCAGAAGGAGTCCCCTTGCTGATATGTTAACTTTGAACTTTCGGCCAATGAACATTAAGATAAATAAAACAGAATCCATGTACAATTACTTTGTTTGTCAAGTCCCCAGATTATAATATTATAACTATAATATTAAATAATTATATACATTATAATGTTTCTTAACAGCACACAAGGCTATCTAAAGCCATAAAACTTATGTAACTCCTTAAACATTAGAGGCTTACTATTTTTTAACATTTCCATGTACATGCTTATTAGTTTAAGTTAACCTCAAAAATTTAAGTGTTTTTTTTTTGGTAAGGATTAGTGTCAAAGGAGCACAGAAAAAAACGGTGTTAGAGTGGCAATTGTTGTTTGCATAGGCCCACCAAAATATGAGGGGCATGGAAAGAAATAACCTTGGCCTAAATACAAAGAGACCCTATCCCTGAAGTTTCCTGGCATAAGACCAACTCTAGGCTCCAAGCAAGCTAGATAGTCCAATCCAATACATTGTAGTGCCAACACACTTTTATTATTTACACAGTCTCCGTTGTTGGTATCATGTTTCTGTATCAAAGATCCTTGAATCTGCATATCCTGCATTGAAGTCAGGATGTGGAGCATCCTCCTGCATCACCTCATAATTAAAGGGCAATGCATGAAGCCCTATCCTGTAAGCAGGTCCTTGTTGTTGTTAGTCTTCTCAGTGTTAAGGGAAGACCCTTCTGAGCAGTTCAATGTCTGAGCAGTGGTAGGGTCTTCCGTGATAGAGGATTGCTTCCTGGTGATGTTATAGAGCACTTGGATGTTTCGTGGATAGTTTCCATGGTTCAGAGGTGAGTGGAAAATGCCCTTTCTTCTGAGGCCTGTGCCAGGTCATTATGTCAGTGTTCAGGGTATAAGGTTCCTTTACACTACAAGATTTGTGTGTTCCAATCTCTATTAAATAAGATCTTAGGGGCCCGGGAGATAGCATGGAGGTAACGCATTTGCCTTTCATGCAAAAGGTCATCGGTTCGAATCCTGGTGCCCCATATGGTCCCCCGTGCCTGCCAGGAGCAATTTCTGAGCATGGAGCCAGGAGTAACCCCTGAGCACTGCCGGGTGTGACCCAAAAACCACACACAAAAAATAAGATCTTATTTGTATGTATAGTATTTTCCCATTTTAATGTGCCTATCCAAAAAAGGAATAATGCCACATGGTGTTATTGGCGAATATGGGGAGCACAAGAACAAGTCCAACAAACTCAATGACATGGTTCAATCAGAAGCATTAACTGGGGGACTCTATAACCAGAATTCCTTATTGAATAGCTTATAAAGAGAAGCTAAAAAGTGGTTAGAACCGTCTCTGTCAAGAGAATATTTAGTAAGATTTATAGATGTCAAAGAAAAAACACATAGAATATTCGAAAGAAATATGTGTCCATTGTATGTCTTTTGAAATAGTTCTGGGTTGTTAAACACAATGCATGGTGTTGGTCTGTGATTAGGATTGTGAAGTACTGAAGTTAAAAAGAGTAATGTGGGTTAGTGGTGTTTAGGAGGGTAAGAGTAAAGAAGTAAAAAATAAACTTTGTAGGGGAGTGGAAAAAGGCAGAATACAAATAGACATTCTGGATACACAAACAATAACATAAGGATGGGGAATATTCATAATATATGCAGTGCGCACGGGGGCATTAGCCCCCGCGCGGTTTCCACCCCAGAAGGCCTGGAGTTAGAGAAAACTTTGATATCAAAACTTTGATATCAAAGCCTAGCCTTTTACAGAAAACTTGGGACCCCATCTAGAAGGGGACTCCCCAACACCCACCTGGTCTAGCCGCCTGGGCTGCCACCCCAGAAGGCCTGGAGGCCGGGGGCCGAAGAGGGGACAGCTAGGAGCCTATCAAGGCCCCCAGCACACCCAAGTTAGAGAGAAGGCCTTCCACATGGGGCTTACCCAAACCCCATGCTAGGTAGACCCTGCCTCCAGCTCAAGAGAGGATAGATAGAGAGCCAGCAGCCAGGATCTGCCCACCCCACACCCTGCGCCCTTCCCACCCCCTATATTTTGAAATTTTTATATAAAAATACATATTGAGGATTTGTTTGTGCAATTTATAATCTCTTGTGGCTCTTATAAAGGAGTCATGTGTTTTATTTTGTACTCACCCAACCTCACGGCATGGGGAAACCAGATATAGACATCTCTGAATATAAAATTTTATTTTTCTGTAATAATCAAATATTGATTAAGTCTTTTATAGTCCTAAAGAATACATGGGCTTTAGAAGGACATTTAAGAAGGCAAAGAAACTTTTTGGGGAGGTAGTGGAACATACACAGTAGCTGTTCTGAAATCTGATGATTGTCCAAAAACCTTGTACTTTGAGAATACAGATTTCAATGGGCCAACTAGCAAGCTCCCAGATAGATGTCTTCATGATGAGCCAGTTTGGGGTGACAATAGTAATAACATGTTCTAATATATGTTATCTGCTTAAATAGCAGTAAAATAACATTTGACTATTTCCACATAATCTTTTAATTCCTATAAAACAGATTTAACCCAAAGATTATAAGCCCACATGAATTTAATACTAAATTTGAACAGAAATGATTAGATCATATTAAGCCCAGAAACTATATAATGTCTATGAAAAAATGATTATCTAAAGACGTGTTTTTTTGGTGGTTTATTTAGTGGTATTTTGTTTTTGGTTTTTGGGAGGCCATAGCTGGTGACGCTCAGGGGTTACTCCTGGCTCTGTGCTCAGAAATCACTCCTGGCTTGGGTGACCATATTGGAAGCCAGGGGATAGAACTGTGGTCTGTCCTAGGTCAGTCACGTGCAAGGCAAACACTCTACCTCTGTGCACCACTCTGGTCCCATTTTGGTGGTACTTTGAACTTCCATTTCTGTCATCTTTCTCTCCCACACTCACCTAGGAGTCCTGGGCTCTAGACTAGGTTAACTTCACAACCTTCTTCACACATAGGAGAGAGAGAGATCTTCTTTGTGGGAAGAAGAAGGCTGTGAAGTTAACCTAGTTAAGATCTCTGTCTAAGAAGATCTCTCTCCCAGAAAGCTTCCTGGAGCATTTTGCCTTATGATTTTCTTGGAATCATTTTTCTTGGCCTGCCCTTTCTCCTCCTTAAAGGTAAGATTAAATGACATATTTCTGTGTAGGGTAGAATGGCTAAAGAGCCAGAAGGTTGCTCCTTCTTCTCTTATCCTATGTGTAAGTCAGCACACTCCAAATGATAGCCTCTTCTAAACCAAGCATCAATGTAGGCCCCTGCAAACTTTCTGCCTTCCTCATCTTCTTCCTCCTCAGCTTCGAGGGGCATTGGAGGTTAGAGTAGAATAGGTTGACAATTTTCAGGTACTTTCCAATTACCTGCCACAGATAAATGTTTCTCAAAAAAAAAAAAAAGTGCTGCAGATACTTACAGAAGGTTATATGTAGAGATCTGTGAACTTTATTTTTAAAAAATCACCATGATTAAATTATTAAATGATTAAATAATTTGAATCTAATTACTTTAAAGCAATTTACCATAGTGGAGTAATTATAAAGTTCTGAAAAACAGCACAGCTGTAGACCAAAATAAGTCCACCCTAGCACATGCTAAAATAACTGCCGCATGATAAAATGTTCTCATCTCTTTGGAACCACAAAATCTCGTCATCTAATTGATAACTTTTCTAAACACAGTGTAGGCTTGTTTGCTTATTTACTTGCTTGCTTTTTTTGCTTTCAGTGATTATCCTGAACATCTGTAGGGATCATTTTTCTTCATTGCTCATACAATATAGTCAAAGTTGGTTTCCATCCAGCAACTGGGTCTAAGAGCATCAAATTTCTCTACACCAACTTACTGTTCTTAAATTTTCTATACTTGTCTGTATTTACTTACTTGAAATCTTTGTTCTCACTGGGTGTTTTGTTTCTGATAGTGCTGATGATGCAAACAAGCATATAACAATGCAAACAGAAAAATACACTGATTTATATATTCTGTAGAGAACTTCATATAGATGGCCACATAGGAATCAATTACATGTATATCTTCATAGCTCCCTTTGGACATACATTTACAGAGCATTAAGTTTATGTCAATATTGGATAAAAGTTGAGTTTGAGGTAGGTGGTACTTTGGTCTAATATCAAAGCCACAGAAGGCAAGCTGGGTTGACTTACAGAAAGCAATGGATGCCCATGTCAACAAAGGCTCATCTTGTGCCCATTGAAAAAACCTAGCAACCAAGAGTCAGTTTTTTGCAGTCCCATCTGCAAAGATAAGCAGCTGAACCCAAACTTTTGTTTATTGATTAGGTTTTTTATTTTTGATGGGTGTGTGAAGATGAACATTTTCAGCAGTGATGGGGGCAGAGGCTACTCCTGGTGTTACCTGGCACATGTGTGGGCCCACTGTTTTCAGTGTTTGGGTTTATTGGTGCTGGGGGTCATTAGAGGCACATGTCAGGACTTTATACACATTAGGTATGTATTCCAGTTCTTTGAACTACCTCTTTGGCCCCTGCTCTTTTACACTTTTTTTTTTTTTTGGTTCTTGGGTCACACCCAGGGGCACTCAGGTGTTATTCCGAGCTCTGTGCTCAGAAATCACCCCTAACAGACTCAGGGAACCATATTGGATGCTGGGATTCGAACCAACTGTGTTGGATGCTTGCAAGGCAAATGCCTTACCGCTGTGTTATCACTCCAGCCCCTCCCTTACACTTTTAAAACAGCAAGGGTCTCTTGCATCAGACAGAGAGGGATCAAACTAAGTCTGATCCTTTCACCCATTCATTTAAAATAATTTTTTACCAACCAGTAGTAATTTATTATGGTCTAGAAATACAAAAATTAATAATGCTTATTTTTTACTCCCAAAATTCATAATTTGGCAAGAGCGATGACACACAAATAACAAGTCACAGTACAACTTAGTAAAAGCTATAAAGAAATACTTCTCAATGAATGTTTTTCCCAATTTCACAGATACACACAGACATACATAAACACACACAAAACCATGATTTATCAATATATATCAAGTCTTGGCAAATTGCTAGGGGGCACACCTATAAAGAACATGCTTTTCAAAGGGATTTGCTTTCTTCTATTCCCTATGTTTCTTAAAAGGCTTTCCTTAAACACTCAATAAAATGAGTAAACATCTAAGTCCCCTGAAGTTCCCCACATGTCAGGCCAGACACAGGATCCACATTCCCTAAAGCATCCACTGAGGTTTTCTCCTGACCACCAGTTTACTTGCCCACAGTGGGGCTGCCTTTGGTTGCCTCTGATTCTTTTCCTACCACAATTTTCCTTTTCTGGTGATGATGAGGAAGGTTTCCTTTCATACCAGTATTTATGACTCCTTTTTTGGCCTCAGGGGAGGAACATGTCATCATGATATGTTAATCTCCTGTCTTGAGGAACAGAGGTCTAAGTTTCCTGGGGTTTGTTGGGAAGATATTTGAATGATACTATCTCGTTTTAACTCTAAAAATTAATTTTCCCCTCTGGTCTGAGTTAGATATCCCCTTTTGGTTCTCAGCAAGATATCTTTGCCTATTCAGAACAGTTGGCTCTGGAAGCAGCCATTACTTTTGTTCTCTATACATTATTTAAGAATCCTAATCCAGGTATCAGAGGGCCTGACTGCATGTCTATAATCAATCATCTATCTCCATATTTTTTTTTCACTTTCTGTTTCTCTCATGGAAAGAACAATTTGCCTTTTAGTTCCCATGGTAGACATTTAGATTAACTTCTTACCCCTGCAGTTATAAGAACAAGCAGGTGTGTCCAAACTCCCCATCCTTCTTTATCCAAAACATCATGAAAAGAAAGCTGAATTACATAGTCCCTATAATTGTGACAACATTAATTATAACAAAGTGTACAGAAACTTCTAGTAACCCTTGATATTTTCTGGAATGAAGGGAAATATTCTTTTCTTGCACTTTATTTTTTATATCAGAACTTCTAAGAAAATTTAAATTGTACAGGACAAATAGGGAAAATGCAGAGTTCTGATACACATGTGAACAGAATCTCACAGAACACTGGCTAAAACTGGCTAACATTTCATCTTATTATATGAAACATGTTAAGTATACAACTAATACCAAAAAGATGAATATTTTCCTAATAGAAAAGGGTGATTTAGTTTTCCTCTGGGTTACATGCAGTACAGCCCTCAGTTTGTAAAGTGAGGCATTCTTGAACCTCTTTCCAGTAAAAGGAGGCTTATTATAGACCTTTTGAAATTCTCAGAAGAAGAATCACAGGCATTCTTGCAATCATCAGGAGATTCCTGAATGCCAACAAGGAGGAAATTATATATCTTTGGGTGGTTAATCAATGGGCAATTATTAGCATGTCCTGTGATTCTGGTATAATACAAACCCATGAGAGATTATAGAAAATAAACAAAATGTAATCTTCAAGTACTATCACATGGGTGATACAATTTGACATTAATGCAGCCTTGGCACATAAAAAACCATAGCAAATGGTGGTTCTAATTATTAGCTTCTGAGCTATCATATAAACAAATGAGGTTTCAAAAATGATAAACTGAGGTGGAAACTAAGGTCTTGTCGATGTTTTCTGAACTGAGCACTAGCAGGTCAGTGTAGAGTTTTCAGAGGGAAAAGATCAATCATTCCAAGCCCAACACAAACCAAATACTTGAATTTAAAGGAACTCTGGTAACAACAGAATCTAGGGTTAAAAAGATGGATGGGATAGTACAGGCAAACTGAACCCAGATTATAAAAACTTTAAAACTCAGAAGTTTTTTGGTAGACAAATTGGGGTCAGAATTATGAGGGGGGAGAGTGGTGTGAAAAAACTTGTGGTTTAGAAACAACACTGTGCTTAGAATAGATAAATTAATGAATCAATTAAGGAAAAGTGGGTAAGAAGGGTGAGGACCTGGAAGAGAGGAAGAGAGAAGCCAAAACAGCACTGAGTTACAGAGAACTTGAGATTTCAGGAACATTTTGATCAGTCTTTTACATTACAAATTAGAATGCTATTGCTCATGCCAAGTTATTGGGTCTATAGTTTGAACTGAGATTCATTTCTTTAAACTGTGAGTTCATTGGGGGAGGGAAAACTACATTTGCATTGTGCTGACTGTTATTCATCTGTGGCCAAAGAGCTTGTTAGGATGAATGCGCTCCCTGGTGGTTATATTCTTGATTACAGGCACTGGACCCTAAAGAATACAAATCAGCTCTAACCAAGTCAACATTTTGCAGACCTACCATAATATAACGACAAATGCCTTAGTAAGGTTCCATTTAAATTTTCTCGGAGATTAAAATTTCTCAGGAAACATTATTTGTTGGCTAAATGGGTGAACATATAAATTGTGGCTGGGTCAGTATTTTTCAAACTTTCTACACCTGTGGGTCAAGAATGGACTGGGAGTTGAAGACCACCACTATAAACACTAATAGTCCAGTTTCAGTTGTTCAAAACTCAGTTTGGGGTTAAGGGTACAAGAGTTTAAAATTGATGACTATTTGGCCTGTTTAAATTGCATCTGCAGGGGGAAAATGAAGAGAAAAAATAGACCCTGTACTTGGCAACTCTCTCATACACCTTTCATATAATTGATTCATTGTAAACCTCAGGAGTTTTACCCTTAAACTACTTCAAATACAGCATCACTAGACTGCTCTGTGCCACCTCGATGCCACTGCATGGTCCTGCCTCAACCCCTATTGCTTGGACTCTGCAATAACTTTTTTGATGATGTCTATGCTTCCTCTGCTGACCACCCACTCCCCAGGCAGCCAGCCAGGAGTCTCCTTTTAAAAAGTAAATCATATAAATTAACTCTTACTCGAGAGAGCTCCCAGAGCTGCCCACCAATGAGCAGAAAATCTCATTCCTTAGCAGGACCTCCCAGGTCCTTCCATCCCACTCCTGCAATCCTCCAAAATCAACCCCACCTCTAATTTCACTCTCTGCACCAAATCCCTTGGCCTGATTTCTACCTCTTGGGCACACCTAATAGCCTCTGCTTTGAGGTGTCTGTACTTACTGAACTGCTTAGAATATGATTCTAAACTATTGTATGGGCCTTAAAGAGCACCTTCCCCTTACTCCAACTATTTTTTTCAATTCACTGAATTTTTTCTTTAGTATTTAATTCACTAACTCCATTTTTTAAAGTTAAGCTCAATATGAAGGATTTAAAACTGTTCCATTTACTACTGTGACTTAAGTACTAGACTCTTAGGCATGCAGTAGGGTCTCAATAGTTATTTACTGCAATGCAAGGATGGCAGAATGAAGGATATAGATGATGCTCATTTCCTAAGCTGAATTCATTCTTTCTCCAGTCCTGACAAAACATTAACCACCATTTCTCTGAGCACTTATGGGAACTAGCCTGCCCAACCTGGTCTATCTAAATGATAGCGCAAAAGCAGAGAAGGTGTGGGCTTTAGTGCTGGTGAAAGGTTAGTGGATTTTCAAGGCAACAGCTTAGGCTCCTCAGTCCAGTTAAGCAACTGTCAAGAATTCAACAGCTGTATCCTCTCTGCCTGAAGAGGGGATTTTAAAGTGTACATCCTTATAGCAATAAACTTCTGAAGTTTAAGTTAAGGTATGCCTAACTCTGAATGACCTCAATATATTCCATGGATGCATTATACAAACAAAACCTAACTTTAAATAAATGTTTTTTTACCCAGTCCTTTCATTCAGAAATCCAAAGTCAGTACCTCTTTTGAGAAAAATAAAAATTAAAGCTTAGTGCCAAGAGAATCAAAGGGCTGTCAATGGTCAGGGTGCCCTCTACTGGCCACTAACAATAAACAAAACATTGGAGGAAGAAAAAAAAAACTGATTCTTTTTTCAATCTATAAATGGATTATTTTTTAACATTAGGAACTATTAAAAATAATACATTCAAAAATTACCTTGCTATGGTTAAAATAATTGTACTATATTTCAAAATAGTTGAATGTTAGCACAAAGGGCAGAAAGTTGGAGTGGGCTAGAGATGCAATTTAGAATGGCATGAAGGTGAGGGATGACTCCTGAAATGAGGCCTTGTAAATGAAATTAAAGTTATCAGCTAATGTCAATAGTGTCTTCAGAAATAGTTATGATCTGGTGGTGGATCCAATGATATTAGACATGGAGAGAAGACATATAAAGCATGTGGAGAGTAAGAGAGACAAGATACGGGAGATGAAGAGATAGTACAATGGGTAGGGCACTTGCTTTGTATCAGTCAGGTTTAAATACCAACATCCCATACAGTTCCCCAAGCACTCCAGGAATAATTTCTGAGTACAGAGTTAGGGGTAACGCCTGAGCACTGCTAGGTACGGCCCAAAATCAAAAAAAAAAAAAAAAAAAAAGGAGGGGATCACGCCAGTGACCAACACTCAGAGAAAAGGGGGAAGAAAAGTCATAGTAATTCTAGGAAACATCAGAAGGAGAAAACAAAGACAAGAGAGTTCACGCGGCCAACCTGGGATCCCATATAGTCTCCCAAGCCTGCCAGGAGCAATTCCTGAGTACAAATCCAGAAATAATCTCTAAGTGCTATCTGGTGTGGGGAGGGGAGGGGAGGAAAGGAAGAGGAAGGAGAAAGGAAAAGAAGCAAACGAGAAGGGGAATGGGAAGGAAGGGAAGAGAATGGAGAAAGAGAAGGGAATGGAGAAAGAGGGAGGAGATGGGGAAGGAGGAGGAAAGAAGAAAGGAAAAGAGAATGAAAGAAAGAAAGAAAGAAAGAAAAAAGAAAGAAAGAAAGAAAGAAAGAAAGAAAGAAAGAAAGAAAGAAAGAAAGAAAGAAAGAAAGAAAGAAAGAAAGGAAGGAAGAAAGAAAGAATGAAAGAAAAAGCAGAGAAACTCACAGAAAATTTGGCTAAATTGTCTGACTAACTTAGACTTTGTTTTTCGTTTATTTTGGAGGTTAGGGACCACATTGTACAGTGCTAGAGGCTTAATAATAATAATAAGACTGTTC
>PVKC010022985.1:0-17490 GCA_004027635.1 Crocidura indochinensis
GACCGAACCACGGCCGTCCTAGGTTAGCGCAGGCACCTTATCTCCAGCGCCACCGCCCGGCCCCCATAATCATGGTTCTTAAAAAAAGATTTCATATATTAAAAAAACAAACAAACAAACAAGAATGCTTGTGACAGATGTCAGTGACCATGACTGGACTAGTGTCTTAAGATGGTGATGTCAGCCACAAAAGAGGCATACGTAAAATTTTTGGCTACTGAGATTAGTCTGCAGAGATTAGTGGTAACGTGACAAAATGTATTTGTGTGGCAGCATCTATAAGGAGGGTTTCTGTGTGCAGCTGCCAGTCTTCACCAAGAGGGAGACTTGCCTTGCCTCCTTAGGTGCTCCAGTGGAAAGCAAACATCTTAAAAGGGAGATGCTGGCAGTGTGTATGCAGATGTTATGGACACTTTTCCCCCTGTCGTTATTTAGATACTCTTTTCCAAAACTGCACAACACTCCTCACCCCAATCAGTTTCTAGAGTGATTACCAAGGTGGTGGGGGAAGTTTAGAGCAGTGGATGATCTTTTGACATTTTGTTGCTTGGCCTTTGTTCCAGTGGTGGACCCACTCCTCCCAGTGTCCAGCCTCCTCTCATGATAATCTATTTTTTCTAGGCCTGGAATTCTGCAACTCAATGGCTTTCTGGGATCCTGGAGAGGAAACTTGTGTCAAAGACTTCCATGCCTAAATCCCATCTTCCTGTCTGCAACTATCAAGTTCACAGGCACAGGTTTGGACAGGCCACAGTATACAGCCAGGCTCAAACATCTGGGTAGGAAGCAGAATCTGGCAGCGCTCTTATATCCAGACAGTGACAGTGACCCAGCACAGGAGTCTCACCTACTGACATGTGGCTAAGAGTAAGAGAAACTGGGACAACAGAGAATTCTGGAGCACAGTCCCAAAGAAGCCCACAATTAAGTTGACATCAAGCTATTAACCTAAAACAAGGGTATTCCCCTAACTTCCTCCTTTTTTTTTGGGGGGGGGGGTCACACCCGGCAGCGCTCAGGGGTTACTCCTGGCTCCATGCTCAGAAATTGGTCCTGGCAGGCACGGGGGACCATATGGGGCACCGGGATTCGAACCGATGACCTTTTGCATGAAAGGCAAACGCCTTACCTCCATGCTATCTCCCGGGCCCCTAACTTCCTCCTTTTTAAACCTCTTACTTTGATATGTAAAAGTCCACTGGAGAGGTACTTTTCTCTCTCTGTCTCTGACTCTCTGTTGCTCTCTTGACCTTCACCCTCCTGGTGTATAGGTATTGGTTTAATAAAGAAAAGGCAATGCTGGCTGGGAGCTGTGAGAGAAACTGCCAGGTGAGAAGCCACTGGCTCCATGTTTCTTTCCTTACTGGCACACATGGGTTTTATTTTATATATGAGAACAAGATTTCAGACTAGGAAACATGCACTGGATAGACAGTGGTGTAGGGAACAAAAGCAGATCATCAAATACTGTAGGCTCAGATTTCAGGCCAGAGAGAGACTTGCACATAGGTAAACAAGAGGCATTGGTATATAAGAAGGCCATTAATTTTTGCATGTTAATTTTGTAGCCTGCCACTTTGCCATATGAATCTATTGTTTATAGAAGGTACTGACAGAACTTAACAAGAAAAAAATTATCTAACCCCATCCAAAAATGGGGAGAAGAAATGAACAGATACGTTGTCAAAGAAGAAATACAATTTGCCAAAAGGCACATGAAAAATTGCTACACATCACTAATCATCAGGGAAATGCAAATCAAAACAACAATAAGGTACCATCTCATGCCACAGAGACTGGCATACTTCACAAAGAACAAGAACATTCAGTGCTGGTGGGAATGTGGAGAGAAAGAAAATCTTATTCAGTGCTGGTGGGAATGCTTTTATGGAAAGCCTTTATGGAAAACAATATGGAGATTTCTCAAAAAACTGGATATTGAATTTCCATATGATTTAGTTATACCACTCCTATATTATACCCTAGGAACACAAAAATATAATACAAAAATGCCTTTCTCCCACATATATTCATTGTAGCACTATTAACAATATCCAGCCTCTGGAAACAACCAAGATACTCTTCAACAGATGAATGTCAAAAGAAACTGTGGTACATATTCACAATGGAATATTATGCAGATGTCAGAGAGATGAAGTCATGAAAATCTTCTATACATAGATGTACATGGAATCTATTATGCTGAGTGAAATAAGTCAGAATGAGAGAGATAGACAGAATAGTCTCACTCATCTAAGGGTTTTAAGAAAAATTAAGAACACTAGTGTAATAATGCCCAGAGACAATAGAGATGAGGACTGGAAGGACTGGCTCACAATATGAAGCACACCACAAATAGTGGTGAGTGTGCAGTTAGGGAAATAACTATACTAACCACTATTAAGACCATCTTAATAAATGAGAGAGGAAGAATGCCTGGCTGGAATACAGGCAGTGGTTGGGAAGGAGGGAGGGGGAATTTGTGGTGGGGGGGGGTTGTTCTGTTTTTGACTGAAATTCAACTATAATCATGCTTGTAATCATGGTGCTTAAATAAAGATTTTATATAAAAATCCCAAACTAGATCTGTATAATTCAATGATCTACTTATGCTCCATACATCACAGAATGAAGCTAATGCTAAGCAACAGTTCATCATTCAAAACCTCTTATGGAACAAATTATAATTGTTGCTATACACAGATGTTTCTATACACATAAAGAGCATACTCTGTTTTACCCAAAACAGAGTCTCTGCCCTAGATTCCTTTTCCCTTTTTGCATCCCTTTTGAGATTTAAAAGACCCACCAAGGTCTGATTATCATGAGGTAATACTTAAGTCAGTTGCATGGGGTCTTTCCCCCAGATGTAGATTCATTTTGTACTATAGAGTTAGCAGAGGAATGTCATTTTGGTGCACTTTTGGTCCACGAGCTGGAAGTCCCTTGATTCCCCACCCATATGACTGTCTTGGATTATTCTTTTGGTGACCCTGCTTCAATCCATTATCCTCGGATTGTATTACAGCAAGTGAGCCTTTGCCCTTAAAATAAAAGGTTTAGAATCCTGACCCATATAGAAGAAAGGTTTTAGTATGTCAGAAAATTGATCCATAAAAAATAATGGATGTAATACTTGTTGCTGACATTATAAAAGCAAATCCAGTCCAGTTAATAGTTCAGATAAATGCCAATCACAGTGGGCTTATCCTTCAGAGTCAGAGCAATGCTACAGATTCTGTTGTCAGGTGGTTGCTGTCCTGCCCAGCATCAACTTTACTGAACATCTCAGTAGTGGTGGCCACAAGTGAAGCCTTTACAGTTCAGATCTAATAGGTCATCAGAAAATCTCTGATTTCTCATTAACTTTTAGTCTTTTTTTTCACAAAAGTCACAACTTTTCTGTCCTCAGATATACAGAGTTGAGAATGATCTGTATGGGGATCCAGAGTTACTTCTCTAAATTTCTGTATAATTTTCCTCAGTGTGAGTACAGTGGAGGAATATTACAGCTTTAAGTCCAAAGCACAGGGTTGGCATTAGGGACTAAAAGCTCTCACAGTGATATTAGATGCACTTGAGCTCTTTCAGCATCATCTCGTTAGGCATTACACCCCTCTCTGCCTCTCTGTCTCCTCCTTGTGTAGCTATTTTAAGGTGGGAATAAAGTCAGAAACAGCACTTTGTTTCCTCTCAAAGTCCTTATCTTCTTCAGCCATTCTGAAGAGATTTGCTTCTTGCACATGTTCTATAAGACAACTCAGGAACTAGAATTCTGAAGTGAACTTCTTTCTTGCCTCCTCTCTTAGTTGCAGGGTGTCTTGGCAGACTTTTCTTCAGGGACTCAGTCAACTTCTTCAGTGACTCAATGTAACTTCTGAGTCTCTGCTTGTGACAAGAGGCAGTCTCTCTCCTGAGTCTCCCATGGTGTTCTTGGTGGGCAAGGTCCTGGATGTACTAGACATATATCATCTCTCAGTCATCCTCAGAAATGAAAGTCAGATCTTCATTGTGCTCTTCACATCTGTGCACCAATTCCTGCCTCATTTCTGCCTGGATTTGTGGGATCGTTTGAAGCAAGTCCACCAGTTTTCCCACTAAAGCCCCTATTGGCACTAAAGCCCCTATCGTAGACGAGATATTGGCAGATAGAGCAAGGGAACATATTCTGTAGATTCACCCATGACGTCTCTGGATGCAGGAGCCAGAGACATTGTGCCATGGTTGGTGGTGACAGGATGTCTCGGTAGTCCAGGCAGATGAAGCTTTGCCTGCAATGCATCCAGGACTGTCGACACCTTTCCCAGAAAGTGGGACTCCCTGTAATTTCTCCTGGTCTCAATGACTCTTCTCAAAGATAGTCCTTCTCTTATTATTTCAAGGTCTGTTAAGACCTAACACAATTCTGACCATAGTGGGAGGGGTAGGTGCCTGGATAATCCCACTCACAACCAGAGTTGATCATTTATGGTTTTAGATATGAAGAGATGTGAAGTTCAGCCACTCTCTTGCTCAGAAGTCTGTCAGGACTTCTGAAGTGTTGATATGTTTCTGAGGACAATAATATGTCTGTGCACATAAGCAGAAGTATCAACTTTTTGGTGGCTATGTTTATTGCCTTGGTCAAGGCAATCACTGATTATCCTCTCCTCCTTTGCAAGCACAAAAGCCATCAACCCATCAACTCTAAGCCTAAGAAAAGAAACTCTAAGCCTAAGTCTAAGAAAAATCCCTCCTGTGTTACCTTGTCTCTGTGGCTAAGCAAATGACTATCCTCAAATGGAACAACAACAACAACAAAAAGACTAGCTCTAAGTTAAATATAGTGAATTATACCTAGAGGTGCAATGTGATGACAATTAACGTTGGGGTCAGAGAGAGTACAGAGGGTAAGGTACTTGCTATGTATGCAGCCAACCCAGATTTAATCCCTGGCAGCACATTTGGTTTCCTGGAACCTAGCCAGGACCACAAATATGGGGAAAGGGACTGATCATATGTGTCTAAGGAAAAATCAATAGGCTTGAGACTCACATTTAGTCTTGTGGGCACCACCATCCTGATAAAGAGAGGACTTTGGGCAACAGGGGTAAAAGGGAATGATCCACTGTAACATGTAGGTTGGGAGTAGTTTGCTTACCTGGAAAAGGCAGGCTTAATAATTTTCTAGACCCATGCAGTTGTTTCTTAGGGGGTGAATGAGTTCTCAGGAATTTACCCTCGAGGTCAGCTACATTCCTATTCAAGTGTCTGTTATGATGGATTGGAATCCTGAGAATTTTCCCTCTGGGACAGTAACCTTGGAGCCTGAGAGCAAGAAAATGGCACCAGCAGCATTACCTTGAGGAAGGTTGTGAGAATTCCAGAGGATGACACCTGTTGGTTGGTCCATGGCTCCAACCCCAACTCTAGCTAGCTAAGATTACTGTTGTAGTGTGAACAGACATCCAGGTTCTTGTCTTCAAGCAGTTCAACATTGAAATCAAAGGACTAAAAAGCAGATGAGTAAATTCAGTAAAAGGCTTTATTCAGGGAAATGGACAGGAAATGAAAGTAAGGCGAGGAAGCTCTAACATTCCAGAAAAGGTCTTCTAAAGAAGGATTCTAGAGAGATAGCATGGAGGTAAGGTGTTTGTTTTTCATGCAGAAGGACTGTGGTTTAAATCCCAGTATCCCATATGGTCCCCTGTGCCTGACAGGGGGCGATTTCTGAGCATAGAGCCAGAAGGAACACCTGAGCATTGCAGGTGTGACCCAAAAAGCCGAACAAAACAAACAAAAAAAGCTCTTCCCTTTTTATACTTTTTTTTTTTTTGGTTTTTGGGTCACACCCGGCAGTGCTCAGGGATTACTCCTGGCTCCATGCTCAGAAATCGCTCCTGGCAGGCACAGGGGACCATATGGGGCACCAGGATTCGAACCGATTACCTTTTGCATGAAAGGCAAACGCCTTACCTCCATGCTATCTCCCGGGCCCCTATACTTTTTTTTTTTAACAAACATGTTTGCATGAGAATTTCTGAAAAGCCCCATGAATGTGGACCATTAAAAACAGAGAGGATGGGGCCCGGGAGATAGCATGGAGGTAAGGCGTTTGCCTTTCATGCAAAAGATCATCGGTTCGAATCCCGGTGCCCCATATGGTCCCCCGTGCCTGCCAGGAGCAATTTCTGAGCATGGAGCCAGAGTAACCCCTGAGCGCTGCTGGGTGTGACCCAAAAACCAAAAAAAAAAAATAACAGAGGAGTATTTAATTTTAACTTTCACAGTCTAATTAATATTCAGAATTTTAAAACACTCTAACTGAGATGGGAGTGATAGCACAGCAAGGAGGCCATTTGCCTTGCATTTGGTTGACCCAGATTTGATTCTCACCATTTCATAGGATCCCCAGAGCCTGCCAACCGAGCTTCCTGAATACAAAATCAGGAGCAGCCCTTGAGCATACTTGATGTGAATCAAAAATCAACAGCTAACTAACAACAACAACAAAAAAAACAACTAGAGAATATTAACTACTCCTATAGTAATTTCAAAGATGCCCAATCCTTGATGTCCAGTTTATTGTCTGCCATTCTTAAAATCCAGGGTTTACCAGCCCTGAACTAAGTTTGGGAGATTAACAGACTGGCAGGCATTTGGAGATCAGAGAGCCCCAGAAAACAAAAGATGTTTTCACTCCCCTGTTGTTTCATTTTTTGGGTGGAAAAATGAAGGAATGGAGAGTCCCAGATTATAAGTAAAACCCAGAGGGCAGAAGACATAGGTGCTCAATATCTCTTAACAGGAACTCACTCTCTGTGCACATTCTTCACTCCATTGTAAATCTAAGAAATTCCATCTATAGATACATTGCCAGTTGCTTCTGGGAAGAGACCCTGGGAATCATCTCTTGTTCCAAGAGTGAGCCTTCAGAGTTCTGAACAACCAACAGCTATTGGTAAAAGCAGATGGGCTAGGTAACCAGGGGTAATGCCAACCAATTGTCCTAACTTAAAACATTCTCCTGTGATTGTTTCTGGTTGGTAGGAAGCATTGACCCACTTTAAGTAGTTGAACAAACCTAGTGAGGTTCTGAGGCACCTCATAAGACTTTTCGTATTTTTTGTTTGTTTTTTTTTGTTTTTGTTTTTCAGCCACACCTAATAATGTTCAGGGGTTACTACTGGCACTCAGAAATAGTTCCTGGATTGGGGGACCATATGGAATGGCAGGGGATCACACTGCAGTCCATCCTATACTAGTACGCACAAGGCCTTACCACTTGTGTCACTACTCTGGCCCCTTATAGGACTCTTCTAATTCTTTTTTCTCCTAGTTTGTATCTGGCTCCTGAAAATGCTACGAGGTGGATGGTTGATACCCACATACTCAGGAGTGCGCAGTGACCCCACACAAGGCAGAACCATGAACCTCTTCTTCTTTCCACATGACTCCCCCAAAGATATGGCACCTCCAATCCATTCTAAATCACTGGAAAAGCATTGATCACCCTTATGTTGACCATTGTACACTCACCTTCACTTTGGACCTGAAGAACGACTCAGGCATGAACTGGATTGGAAGGTGGGAAGTAATGAAAGGGGAGCATTTATTCTTTTTTAAATAGTCATAATGATCTACCCCCTCTATCCAGGGTGACCGGTTCCAGTTGAACTCAGATTGGACCCACTTGGGATCACCTCTGCAGTGAATCAGGGAAAGAATTTCGATCATCCAATGTGTTCCTGAATGAAAGAAGAGAGAAATGATGACTACTCATTTGGACACGATGTCCTCATAGACAGGACATCAAATACAGCACTCCACATGTGCACTGAGGGCTGTTTGCAAGAGTCAAGAATGGGGAAACATTCCAAGTGCCTGACATCAAGAGAGCAGAGAAGACGACTATCTGCACAGCAGCAGATACTAATCATCTAGAAGAAGTGACAAATTCTTCCTTTTCCCCCATATCATAAGGAAGTCTTGGATAGAAGAGAAACAGGAGAAGATCTAGAGGTAGTTATCAGAGAATATAATCAAAAGACTAAATAGTGTCCTATAAAAATCAACCCCTGATGTTCTTGTGATCACACAATTGAAGCTCCAAAGGTAGGCGAGTAGACATTGACACAGGAATATTGGCAGTTCAGAGAAGTATACTGTGCCCCACCCCCCCATAATCACACTCTTGAACTCACCTGGTAAGTCAGTAAGCAAAACAACTTTCCCATTCCTGGAACACAGCAGGACTTCTCTGTCTTCACCCAATCCCCAAAGCTTTCTTTATAAGACAACTTTGACCTGGAGTGGTGGCACAAGCGAGTAAGGCATCTGCCTTGCCCACACTAGCTGAAGACAGACCCCGGTTCAATCCCCTGGCATCCCATTTGCTCCCCCAAGTCAGAAGCAATTTCTGAGCACATTGCCAGGAGTAACCCCTGGGCATCACTGGGTGTGACTGAAAAAAAAAGAAACTTTGACTTACAGGAAGAATAAAACATTTATGGTGCTAGAATAATAGCACAGTATGGCTTTTGCCTTGCATGCAGTTACGTGGTTCACCCAGGACAGACATGGGTTCAATTCCCAGCATCCCATTTGGACCCCCAACCCTTTCAAGAGTCATTTATAAGCATATAGCCAGGAATAACCCGGTGTACCACTGGGTGTAACAAAAACAAACAAACAAAAGAATGAAACATTCAAACAGATACTTCAGTTCCAATTCAGTTGGACACTCCCTTTCCCTTCCTCCAGTTCTGGAACACTGCTCTTCTATTTCTTTTGTTTTATTATTCAATTGTTGTTATTTAGAGCATAGTGACTTACAAAGTTCTTCCTAGCTGAGTTTTAGACATATGATATTTCAGTATGAACATCAATGCCAGAGGCAATCTTCCTCCAACCATATTTCCAGAGTCCATCCCATAACTCCTTCCCATCTCCAGCCTGACATCATAACAGGTACCTTTTTAAAGTTTAGCTGTGAAAGTTTTGGGTCTCCTGATTTCACCATTGTGGACTATGACTTGGATATTCAGCACTTAACACCTTCCTTAAAACTCCCAATGTATTTGAACCCCCTGAGTCTGCCCCAGACCTCCATTACTTTGCATTTTTCTTTCTCCTTCTCTTCTTGATTTCTTTCCTTCTCCCTATGCCATTCTGAACCAAGAGTGTTCTAGATTGTCCTTTGTATAAACACCTGACACTGTCATAGGATTCTGTCTTATGTGTTCTCCTCAAATCTTGATATCTTCATCCCCCACCCAGAATCATTTATGGTGTCTCTTGTTGCAAGATCCACATCCACTTCCCTGGAGACTGTCGTCCTGACCTGCAGAAAGATTCACTTCTCCCATCAATGCCCCCATGGTACCCACCCCTACCTGCCTCACCTGATTTAGGATAGGTCACCAACATTACATCTTCTTCAGCAAACTCAAAATTATGCCACTCTTCTGTCAGGAAAGCAGGTGTCATAGAATGGCCCATGAATAGCACACCATGAATCTTGGCATTCTTTTCTAACTTTCTGACTTCTTCTCTGCGGAGGACCTTACGTTGCATGGTTGGAGGCTGTTCAAGCAAAGATCTGCTTTAGAATAAAGTGCAACAATCCCTGTGAGGTTTTCTCATTCCTGTCCAGCCAATCACAAAGTATGACAGGTCCAAAGTTGATGAGATTATGTAAGTGGGAGGTCACTCAGGAGGCATATTATGTGAAAATCTGATAATGAATTCTGAAAAGCATCTAGTAAGTCAATGGCAAACCAGGGAAATCTGAAAATGAGAACCTTGAATTTTTTTCTTTAAAAAACTATATCTGATATCACCTGGGATTTTTGGAGGGAGTGGCAACAGCCTTCACACAAACAACACTTCCTCATATCCTCTTTCCAGGAGGCCTGGCAGCTGAGTACACATCCCTTAAAGATTCAGTATCAGTAAAGTGCTTTGAATTTATGGACAACTTCATATGCTTGATGGTGTCTTTTCTAAAGGAGCCCCCCGATTTAACAAAATGGACAGCTAACAAGAGCTTATTAGACATCCCGCCACTGTATTAATAACATTGGTTATTTATTAATTAATTTTTAATTGCTAATTAATTATTGATCATTGGTAGCACAATGATTTTCACAAATGTGTTTGTTACTGTAGTTTTTCTTTCCTTCTATCTTTTTAACTTGTTTCTTTTCCTTTCCTTTTTTATATTTTCTTTATATTTTTAGTAACCTTCCTCTCATTTGTAAGCAAATATATTATGGCCAGTATGGCAACTATGTGATGCATTTTCTTTAAATTTGTCATTTTTCTCCAGTCTTTCTGAATATCAGATTAGTAGCAATTATGAGTTTGCCCAATACCTGAAATCATTTTATTTCACTCACTCATTTTTTTTTATCAGTAGGCAAAGTAAGAAAAGTGTCATTACAAAGCTAGTAGTGATTGCCAAGTAACATTTAATCAGTTACTCAAGTAACATAGTTTATTGTAATGCTGCTACATGAAAGGAGAGGAAATGGCTTGATTGTTTTCAGTGAACATCTAGCAACACTCTTCTTGGCACTATTTTTCTATAACAGAACAACTAATATTAGAAAAAGAGATTTTGGGGCTGGTGAGGGGGCTCTAGAGGTAAGGTGTCTGCCTTCCAAGTGCTAGCCAAGGAATGTTCGCGGTTCGATTCCCCAGTGTTCCATATGGTCCCCCCAGGCCAGGGGCTATTTCTGAGCACTTAGCCAGGAGCCACTCCTCCGTATCAAACGGGTGTGACCCAATAAAACAAAACAAAAAAAAAAGAAAAAGAGATTTTGTTTTGTAAACAATCTGCTGTGACCTCGTTTTCTCTTGACTATTTCAGTAAGGTCATGGTAAATACATCAAAGATCACTTATGATGAAATTTGAGATTAAAATTGGCCAAAAGAAAAACACTTTGTCTTGTTCTGTTTGATTTTTTTCATATAGTGTGAAAAGTTTATGATTTAATCATGTGAGAATCCTGTTGAAGTAAAAGAAACTGGAGAGATAGTACTGAAGAGAGATGAATGGATAGAAAGGTATTTGCCTTGCATGCGACCAATCCAGGTTCAATCCTCTGGGCTGTGTTGAGAGAAATTCCTGAGCAGAAACTTCCAATTGTGCCTCCCAAAAAGATAGCTACTGTTAAAGGGTCATTCTTTATTCTGATACTGTTGTCATTCTTTGTTTACTTGGTGTTAAAGTATCTCTCAGTGAAATAAAAATAATAATATTCTAAAAAAAAGTTAATTATATGTCATAAACTTTTCCAAAAATATTAAAATTCCATGTTATACATTTATTTTATCTTATTGGGGCCAATCATGGCTGTCCATTCCAATAACCACAGCTGGATGCCTGGGAATCACATCGGGTGGTATTTGGGGAGAACATTTCATGCTGGGGATCACTCCTGGGCTTCCATACAAACATGTGCTCCAGCACATTGGTTAAGATCTCTGACCTTGTTTTATTTACATTTAAATTCTCTGGCATGTGTCTGTAATGGTGTACATATAGGGTGTTTGCCTTATATGTTGTCAACCCGGATTTGATCCATGGCACTTCACAGGGTCCCCCAAGATCTGCGATGAGTGATCAGTAGCACAACCTCTACTCCCAAGACCATCACCCTCACTGCCACTATCTTCACAGCAGAAAAGAGGCCCAGCTCCTCCACCAAACTCCAAAAGAAAATAATGACCCCCAGTACTTCCAAAGTAGTCTGGTCTCGGCTGATCTCTGGCTTTTGCAAAAAAGTGAGGGGAATAGTCCCCGTCCTGCATGAACTACAGAAACCCAATGCCACACCCTACACTCTGCAACAGAAAAGGTCCAACCCCTCATCTTAACCTTATCAAACTGCCAATCTTGAAACATTTGTTTCAGATCTATAGATCTTGGACCACGTGACCATTTGACACCTGAAAATTTTAGAATCATGTTATCTCAGTAGTATCACAGAAAATTTGGTGGGAAAGGTTTAGCTTTGATAGAAATCCATCAAGATAAATGAGTTTAAATAGTACAACTGAAGAAAAGGTAGATTAGCATGAACCAAAGTCTACTGACAGTTACTATCACTATAAAGAGAGATAAGAATTATTTCTAAAAGACCCTTGTTATCTAAGTTTGATAATTCCATTTGCTTTGTATTGTAACAGTGCTATAAATTAAATCTGTCTGTGCCTCCCTGGAGGCAGGCTAGGGTAGTGGGTGGGAAACCGGGGACACTGGTGGTGGGACTGGTATTTGAACATGCAATTCTTTTTTTTTTTGCAAATAGCATTTTTTTAGTTTTTGTTTTTTTGTGTTTTTTTGGGGGGGGTCACACCCGGCAGTGCTCAGGGGTTACTCCTGGCTCCATGCTCAGAAATTGCTCCTGGCAGGCACGGGGGACCATATGGGGCACCGGGATTTGAACCTTTTGCATGAAAGGCAAACGCCTTACTTCCATGACAAATAGCATTTTTTAACTTAATGACTTTTATTATTTTATTTCTTTACAATATTATTATTTTTTCTTCATGATTCTATTTATGTTCTGCTAGGAATAGATCGTCCTTCAAACCATGTATGTCTTAAAACATTAAAACATAATCTTTAGGGGGCCGGGCGGTGGCGCTAGAGATAACGTGCCTGCGCTAACCTAGGACGGACCTCGGTTCGATCCCCCGGTTCCCCATATGGTCCCCCGTGCCTGCCAGGAGCAACTTCTGAGCGAATAGCCAGGAGTGACCCCTGAGCATCACCTGGTGTGGCCCAAAAAAACAAAAACAAAAACACCATAATCTTTACAAATATCTTAGGGTCATTACCCCCTTTTTATAGATACTTTTAAATAATGGTAACATTTTTCAGCTTGTAATTTTGAATAATTTAATTTAAACATTTTGATTACATATATGTTTGTGATTAGGTTTTGGTCATTTAAAGAACACCCCCTTCACCAGTGCAACGTTCCCATCACCATGTCCCAAGTCTCCATCCCTCCCACCCAACCTGTACTCCAGACAGGCTTTCCAGTTCCCTCATTCATTCACATGATTATGGTAGCTCTCTGTGTTGTTATTTATATAACTGCACTCACCACTCTTTGTGGTGAGCTTCATGAAGTGAACTGGACATTCCAGCCCTCCTCACATTGTCTATGAGGATTATTGCAAAAATGACTTTTATTTTCCTTAAAACCCATAGATGAGTGAGACTATTCTGCATCTCTCTCTCCCTCTGACTTATTTCACTCAATATGGTAGATTCCATGTACATCCATGTATAGGAAAATTTTATGACTTGATCTCTCCTGATGGCTACATAATATTCCATTGTGTATATGTACCACAGTTGTTTTAGTCTGTTGAAGGGCATCTTGGTTGTTTCCAGAGCCTGGCTATTGTGAATAGTGTTGCAATAAATATAAGTGTGAGGAAGGGGTTTTTGTATTGTATTCTTGTGTTCTTAGGATATATCCCTAGGAGTGGAATAGCTGGGTCGAATGGGAGCTCAATGTCCCGATTTTGTAAGAATCTCCATATCGATTTCCATAGACGTTGGACTAGATGTCATTCCCACCAGCAGTGGATAAGAGTTCCTTTCTCTCCACATCCCCGCCAGCACTGATTATTCTCATTCTTTGTAATGTGCGCCAATCTCTGTGGTATGAGGTGGTATCTCATTGTTGTTTTGATTTGCATCTCCCTGATTATTAGTGACGAGAAGCATTTTTTCATGTGCCTTTTGGCCATTTGTATTTCTTTTTATCAGAGCGTCTGTTCATTTTTCTCCCCATTTTTTGATGGGATAAGATTTTTTTTCTTATAAAGTTCTGTCAGTGCCCTATATATTTTGGATATTAGTCCCTTATCTGATGGGTGTTGGGTGAATAGTTTCTCCCACTCGGTGGGTGACTCATATCCTGGGCACTATTTCTTTTGCGGTGCAGAATCTTCTCAGTTTAAGGGAATCCAGATAGGAAAGGAAGAAGTCAAGATCTCATTGTTTGCAGATGGCATGATACTCTACTTAGAAAACCCTAAAGACTCTACCAAAAAGCTTCTAGAAACAATATACTCTTATATCAAAGTGGTAGGCTACAAAATTAACACACAGAAATCAATGGCCTTTTTATACACCAATAATGATAGGAAGAGAAGGAAGTCAAGAAGGGAATCTCATTCACAATAGTTGCACACAAACTCAAATATCTTGGAGTCAACTTGTTCAAAGACATGAAGGACCTATACAAAGAAAACTATAAAGCCCTGCTCAAAGAAATAAGATAGGACACACGGAAATGGAACCGCATACCCTGCTCATGAATTGGCAGGATTAACATAACTAAAATGGCAATACTCCCCAAAGCATTATACAGATTTAATGCCATCCCCTTAAAAATACCCATGACAGGGGCCCGGGAGATAGCATGGAGGTAAGGCGTTTGCCTTTCATGCAAAAGGGCATCGGTTTGAATCCCCGTGCCCCATATGGTCCCCCGTGCCTGCCAGGAGCAATTTCTGAGCATGGAGCCAGGAGTAACCCCTGAGCACTGCCGGGTTTGACCCAACCCCCCCCTCCCAAATACCCATGACATTCCTCAAAGAAGTGGATCAAACACTTATGAAATTCATCTGGAACAATAAACACCCTCGAATAGCTAAAGCACTCCTAGGGAAAAGGAAAATGGGAGCCATTACTATCTCCAACTTTAAACTGTACTACAAAGTAATAGTTATCAAAACAGCATGGTTTTGGAATAAAGACAGACCCTCAGATCAGTGGAATAGACTTGAGTTCTCTGACAGTGTCCCCGAGACATACAATTACCCAATTTTTGACAAAGGAACAAGAAATTCTAAATGGAGCAGGGAAAACCTCTTCAACAAGTGGTGCTGGCAGAACTGGTTAACCACTTGCAAAAAAGCGAACATAGACCCCCAGTTAACATCATGCACGAAGGTAAAATCCAAATGGATTAAAGACCTTGATATCAGACCTGATACCATAAGGTATATAGAACAACACGTCGGTAAAACACTCCATGACATTGAGACTAAAGGGATCTTCAAGGAAGAAACTGCACTTTCCAAACAAGTGGAAGCAGTGAACATGTAATTCTTGAATGAGCATATCATGAAACAACTTGGTATATCAGTCTTTGAATAAAAATTAAGAGGGACAAATGAAAAGATAGAAGACAATGACAAGTATGTCCAGAAAGAAAATGCAACAGGCATAGAAAGAGAATATCCTCATCTCACAAAACTAACGCAATGGTCTGACATTATGAATGAATAAGTAAAGGATTTGATACTGAGAAATCTCTCACCTTGCACAGGGAAAGTGGCGCACCTAAGTATATATGACTCTAAGAGAATGTAATCAGTCATTCCAAGGTCCCTTGACACAAAGGAACTCCTCCCCATTTCTTGTCCAAAGTTCATACTCACTAATGAAGTCTTACATCTGCATTAGCCACCTCACCTGCATCATTTTCCTCAAGTCACATCCCATCTATCACCAGAACAAGGATGAGAACAAGTGTGTATTGTCTGTGGACCCTAGTCAGACCCATACGACATCATTCCTATCAGTATATTTTGTTTGGAGGCCACACCTGGCAATGCTCACTCTGTTCTCAGCGGTCATTCTTTGGGGCATGATATGGGATTTTGGGAATTGACCCTGGGAAAGCCATGTACAAGGGAAACACCCTACCCACTTATAAAAATAAGTCTATTTTTATAGTTATCTTATGTCATGCTCATTTGGTTTTTTTATAGTTATCTTATGTCATGCTCATTTGGTTTTACCTGTATTGTAATAATCAGAAATGCATTAGAATGACCAGCAGATTTAGGGGTCACTATATGTCCACAAGGGCATACCTTGTAGGTTAGTGTAGATTCTGGGCATGTGTATCTAAGGAGAACATAGTAGTTTCCGAATAAGGGAGTTTGACAAGTATGAACATAAAAGTTTTAAGTCTTGTTAAAAGTGGATTGGCAGGAACAGAATAACAGTAGAGCAGGGAGGGTGTTTGCTATCCATAAAGCTGACTGGTTGAATGCCCAGTATCCTTTGGGTCTTCTGAGCACTGCCAGAAGTAACCCCTAAGCACTGCTGGATGTGACAAAAATAAAACAAATAAAAATGGGATATAGATTATACAAAGACCAAATATCACACATGTGCTAAACTGTATTTTCCAACCGATATAGCCAGAAATGACATAATCAAAAACGAAATAAATGCATAGTTCATGTTATCCCAGGAAATGTTTGAGCATATTCTGGTGACCACTGCCAGACTTCAAGCTGATAGGTTGTGAGACTCAGTCACTGAGCACATAAATGGCATTGCCACCCACCCTTCATAACAAACAGTGGTGTTGAGAAAACTAGATATCCAGGTAAAAACTAGAACCCCCATTGCCTGTTTTACACCCTTAGAAACACTTGACTCAAAATGGATCTGAAATTATTGGATTTGTTGTTTGATTTGGAACCATTCCTGTACAGCTCATGGTATACTCCTATATCTGAGCTCAGGGATCACTCCTGCAAAGTTCGGGATACTATCTGGGGTTCTAGAAATTGAACCCAGTCAGTGAGGCAAGGCAAGCATCCTCTCCGCTATATTTCTCTAACCTCAATATCAGTCAAATATGGAAGGTCAGACTCCAAACCATAAAGCACCTCCTTCTAGGACAAGAGATTATATAGAAGCTTAGCAAAAAGATGCATCCAAGAATCCTTGGGACGTCTAGATGCTTTTGTCAAGGTATGGAAGGGAAATTTGTTTCCATTGGAGAAACAGGGTGAGAGAAGTCTAATCCTCTTATTGCCAACTTTCCGCATTCCTGAATCTCTAAAAACACGGAGGATGATTAAGTGTTGACTTGTGATGTACATGGAAATGAAAAGTAGAAATGAAATTGGATATAACATGGACATAGACAATATGGGATTTTGGTGGGGGAAGGGCCATGAAGGTACTGGATGGGTGTCAAAGAAGATCACATAAAGGACTGTACACCAACCTTCAATGTCCCCGCATTCCCAATTACTCATCATTTCCTTCCAATTAAAAAATTGATCCATTGATTCTGCTTTCTGCGCAGAGCTTACACCCTTCCAGAACAAGTAGCCAGACACAGTAAGATCTTTGGGATTTCTAATGACATAAATCAACTTCAATAGAAAAAATGGAATAAATGATAACCATAAAAGTCACTTATAATCCTTCTGAGTAAAATTCATATTGTGGATTTTGAACATGACTAGGTTTCAAGTGTGTGAGCAACATACCTCTCTGTATAATGCCTTCCTTAGGGTCTCTCAAAGTCTACTTTATACCCATCATTCACATTTTACCCAAATCTCACCCCATTTGGGCAACTGCTTATATTATTTTAATCCAAGTGTTTGTTTACATTTTGATTTGTTTTCTCATTTTAGGGGCTTTTATGGGCTACACTGGT